>BQKN01064738.1:216100-238564 GCA_022839385.1 Asparagus kiusianus
TTGGAGGATATTCTTTAGTTTGATTGCCTTCTTGGAGGCAGATGCACCTGTCCAGAAAATAAGAAAGTTTACCGATTTGTTGATGATTTGCTGGGGAGAGCTGATCAAGTTGGAGAAGGTACAATCATTCCTAACTTGCCAAATGACCCAACAGATGGTTGGAAAACATATACTCCAGAGATGACGAGCTGAAGATTGGATGGAAAAGTCATGGCAGATGTCTAAACATTGGCTGATGCTGGCTGGGAGAGGGCCTATATTGATCCTAGATAGCATTGGAGCCCAAATCTGATTGGCGAAAATACAATCAAGGAATAAATGCTCATGGGATTCCTGGGAGCTGCAGAAGGAGCAAGATGAGTCCCCTAGCCATCATTGGTTAGCTAATCTGTCCCTGGTCTTAAGTCTGGATAAGATCAAGAGCCAGAAGAAAATTTGCACTTTACTTCGAAGCAAATTGTTCCAAATGATAGCATGGAATTGGTGGCGCAGTCCTCCGTCTGCAAGATTTGAGTATAAAAACTTAACAGAAAAAATGTTAGAGGGGGATATAGACCAAGATGGTTTGTCCGCTGCAGCGGAGGGCTGCAGATTGCAGGAAGCCAGGAATAGCAGAAGATTCTGCACCTGGTTGCTATCACATTCATTAGTAGGGCGCCTGGGGATGGGTTTCCAAATCCATGCATCCCCCTGAAGTCTACCTTGGGAACAAGTTGGGACTTGCTTGGAGAATGCAAGAAGGTATGCCTTCGGAAAGAGGTTGGCAAGGGAATTAGGACCCGACCATTTATCTTCCTAGAAAAGAATCTTAGAACCATTACCAAGAGACCAATTGACGAAGCCAGAGTAGAATTTATAGCAAGATTGGACATCTCTCCAGAATCTGGAATAATGAACATAGGTTGGTTTATAGAGATTGGATGGATATATAGATTGGAGCACTCTACTAATTGATCATGCTAACCTAAGTTGCACTATCAGCTTTTACATCAAGTGACTTCCTCTCATCAGAATATATTCTATTTGATCCAAGTTGTTAAAGCCTAGTGGGAAGTGGTCAATTTTCGAGCAAATAATACCCAATCAATCAACTTAAATGATCAAATTTGATTTATCCAAATAATTTGGTGCCTGACTTGACCAATTAATTTACATAGGAGTAATTAACATATTTAATAAAATTAAAATTTTGGGTTAATATGACTGTTAATTAGTGATAAAAGTTTAAATAACTCCTGGATGGATCATATGGAAGCCTATAGGAGTCATGATCCTACACATGCTTGCAATTGTTTGATACAAATATCAATTTTGATGGAGAAACCAATGACCAGGATTAGCCAAAGAACAAATTGCTCCCGGAATTTGGATCCGCTCCACTATTAAAAAAAATAGAGGAGAGGCCACTACGTTCATTATAATCGTTGATTTGTCTAACACGTAATTATGATTCATTTTAAATCTAACACTCATCAGATCCCCATGATTTGCACTCATTTCCTAATATACACAAAAAAATAAATGACAACCATCCATTAAACAAAATAATGGTTGTGATACACTAGTGATCCCTCCAGTACTTTTTTTATCATTGCTCCTGTACAGCTTGAGTACCGACTAATCTGTTCTACAATTTATAAAGCTGACGAACTCTTTAAGTTCTTCATGAACTCGAAAAGTTTTCTTGGATGCATGATATACTGGTTCTTCCTGCAGCTTTCCTATTATGGAAGCATTAATTGTGCTGAAGGCATGAACTAGTGAAGGTGGCAGCTTACTGAAGTCCGGCCAGAAATGGAAAAATGACATCATAATTAGAGAAATATTTAATGAAAAATTAAAAAATAATAATGATAACTCCCATGCCGATCGACTCACTCTTTGTGAAGGGATAGAGTCCAGTGTTCCTATATAAATGGGGGAGTTGGGGGAGGGTCAATTCATTCACGGTTGCATGTATTTGGTGTAGCTAGCTAAGACTGTTCTGATCTCGAGAAAGAACAATCATCTCTCTCAAGGTTCCTTCATGGCTTCATCCTTCTCAGCGCCTTCAATGGTTAGTTCATTCACATTACTTCTCTTTTCTTCAATTTGTCGCTCTTTTTTCGACATGGTTGGCTCGCGTAATTATATATCATGAGGGGATTTTTTTCCCGTAAAAATACGCATTCAAACGATCAGAGAAATTATCTAGTGGACTATATATATATTGGACAACTGATAATTAATCCAGTGCAGAGAACTTCAATTGTTCATTGACATGTTTATTTGGGTATCAGTGTATTCGTGATCCAAAGTATAGAATAGTTCAATTGTGTATCATTCTTTTGTAACTAGTGCACACGACAATGGGAAAATTGGGGCATTGGATTCTTGTTAATCTGCATTATTAATGTTCGCAAATTTGGTTGCTGTTTCTGTTAATATATAGGTAGTCATTGGCCGGAATTTGGGAAACCGGTCAAATTAAGTTCAAGTCAGTCTAGGCACAGTATTTTTAATTGATGTATTGAATCAGTCTGCGAAGAGATTTTGCGTTCTATTTCATAATTTCAAGCTTTCATGATTTCGTATTAATTGTTAAATGAAAACTAGTATCCCCAGTGACTGCTTTCAGGATATTTTCATTGTTTTTCCTAGGTGCACTGCTCACCGATACATCAATCACTTTAAAATACGAAGGCGTTTTCGAAATTTTAAAAATGAAACCTACACAAATTGAAAAGGGACTAATTAACTTTAAAAAATACTATACGTTAAATTAAATATGAAGACAGCGATCAATTTTCATCTAGTATTAGCATCTTTTGTTTGCCTTATGATTCGACGTATTCAGTCACTGGACAATCGTACCTCAAGTACTTTTTTCCTCTTGCTCATCACTCAGGTCTTTTAATGGACTCTTCACTATAGATCTATGTCATTACAATCTTTATTTTACATCCGGAAGAGTTGTTTTATTAAGTCTTAAACCTTTTTTTGTTAACATTTAATCCTCGATGTTCAATATAAAAGTATCCATTTGTTCGAATTGCGTCCGTTATGATGCCAATATGTTGCGCTAGTTCTTCACTTGAAAGATGTATATTCCTCAGATCATGGAAGAAGAAGGCCGCTTCGAAGCCGAAGTCGCCGAGGTGCAAGCCTGGTGGAGCTCCCCCCGCTTCGCCCTCACCCGCCGCCCCTACACAGCCCGTGACGTGGTCTCCCTCCGCGGAACCCTCCGCCAGTCCTACGCCTCCGACGACCTCGCCAAGAAGCTCTGGCGCACTCTCAAGTCCCACCAATCCAACGGCACCGCCTCCCGCACCTTCGGCGCCCTCGACCCCGTCCAAGTCACCATGATGGCCAAGCACCTCGACTCAATCTACGTCTCCGGCTGGCAATGCTCCTCCACCCACACCTCCACCAACGAGCCCGGCCCCGACCTCGCCGACTACCCCTACGACACCGTCCCCAACAAGGTCGAACACCTCTTCTTCGCCCAGCAATACCACGACCGCAAGCAACGCGAGGCTCGCATGTCGATGGCGCGAGAGGAGCGGGCGAGGACGCCGTACGTGGATTACCTGAAGCCGATTATTGCGGACGGGGATACGGGGTTCGGGGGCGCCACGGCGACGGTCAAGCTGTGTAAGTTGTTCGTGGAGCGAGGGGCGGCGGGGGTGCATATTGAGGACCAGTCGTCGGTGACGAAGAAGTGTGGGCATATGGCGGGGAAAGTGCTGGTGTCGGTCGGAGAGCATATTAATAGGCTCGTGGGGGCGAGGTTGCAGTTTGATGTGATGGGGGTGGAGACCGTGCTTGTGGCCAGGACGGATGCGGTCGCGGCGAACTTGATTCAGACCAACGTGGATTACAGAGACCACCAGTTCATACTTGGTGAGGACAACGCTAGTTTTATGAAGGGTTTGTCATAAATCAGAACCATTT
Organism: Asparagus kiusianus; assembly: GCA_022839385.1. NCBI lineage: Eukaryota > Viridiplantae > Streptophyta > Magnoliopsida > Asparagales > Asparagaceae > Asparagus > Asparagus kiusianus. The sequence goes on from BQKN01064738.1 coordinate 220,034, forward strand.
ATATTGAAAAAATAACTTAGTACAATTAGATGATAAACATGTAATCTCTTTGGTCATTTTTGTCCTTAGATGATAATTGTTGAATGGGAAGGTTATAAATTGGGGTATTAAGACCTTTCAAATGTATTATTAATGTTATATAGACATGACACTGCATCAAAATTGCGAATGAGTAATGAGGGTTACTAGTTATAATTTTATATTCCGGCCATATTTTTGTTAAGGGATTTTTTTTAAAAAAAAGACCGATTTTGTTAAATAATTAGCAAAATAGATCATTTTGCTAATTATTTAGCAAAATAGACATCTTTTGACCAACAGGTCAAAAAAATCGATTTTAAAAAATAGGCTGCTGAAAACATACCGGACTAGTAGCTCCGAATGTTTTTAGTGCACTAATCGGGATTAGTGCTCACAGAAAACACACGAGACTACTACTCCCGTAGGACTACTAGTCCCGTATGTTTTCAGCAGTTTGTTTTTTAAAATCGTCCTCTTTTTGACCAACATACCAAAAAGAGGTATATTTTGCTAAATAATTAGCAAAATGGTCTATTTTGCTAATTATTTAGCAAAATCGGTCTTTTTTTTAAATTCCCCTTTTGTTAATAAAAGCATTTCAGGATAGTTTTCTAATTTTAAGTGAAAGTTAGGAAATATCTGACATCTTTTGAACAATTTATCCTTATTTAATACTTTTGCAATGAGTTGGAAAGACAAATATGGTATTTAGAGTTAAAAAAAAACTACTAATGCGCTAATCATTTTATCCTTCCAAATTTGATGTTTCCGTATCAGGTGTGACTAATCCTGCGCTTAAAGGACGTAGCCTAGCCACAGTCCTGACTGAGGCCATGGCCGCGGGAAAAACAGGCGCTGAGCTCCAAGCAATCGAGAACCAATGGCTCGCTGCAGCACAGCTCAAATCCTTCTCCGACTGCATCAAGGATGCAATCAATCGCCTCAACATCACCGAGGATGACAAAAGCCGTCGACTCAACGACTGGGCAAATGTTTCAGGCTACGACAAATGTCTGTCAAACGAACAAGCAAGAGAAATCGCCAAAAAATTGGGCCTCAACAACTTATTCTGGGACTGGGACTTGCCTAGAACCAGAGAAGGATTCTACAGATTCCAAGGCTCAGTGATGGCAGCGATTGTCAGAGGCTGGGCCTTTGCAAATCACGCTGACTTAATCTGGATGGAAACATCAAGCCCAGACTTAGTTGAATGCACAAAATTTGCCGAAGGAGTGAAGTCTGTGCACCCCGAGATAATGTTGGCCTACAACTTGTCGCCATCGTTCAACTGGGATGCATCGGGAATGAGCGACGAGGAGATGCGTGATTTCATACCAAGGATTGCGAAGCTCGGATTCTGTTGGCAGTTTATAACGCTGGCTGGGTTTCATGCTGATGCTTTGGTGGTGGATACATTTGCGAGGGACTACGCGAAGAGAGGGATGTTGGCTTATGTTGAGAAGATTCAGAGAGAGGAGAGGAACAATGGGGTGGATACTTTGGCTCATCAGAAGTGGTCTGGGGCTAATTATTATGATAGGGTGCTAAAGACTGTGCAGGGTGGGATTTCTTCAACTGCTGCCATGGGCAAAGGCAAGATTTCTCCTACCAATTTTTTTTTAAGACAACCTATAAAATAGTATATATTTTAAAATAAATTCAATTAAATATTAAGATATTATTTGAGAAGGGATTAACTAATTAATCCCTCCTCAACTTGCCAAATACATCTGTCAACCTCAAATTTTATAAAGTAATTAGGGTAATATGTCTTAAGATGAACTCTCCTCGATCAGACATGGAAAAGAGTTCAAAGATAATCAACCTACTTTTTCTTTCCTTTAAATGCAGTAACCAGCATAACCCTTCTCCTTGATTCACCGTTCTCAAACTAAATAGTGTCCATAACTTTTACCCGGGATCATTTTTGTACAAGCTGATATGTTAATTGGATCAGTCAATCCTTGTTATGAACTGATGCAGGGGTTACCGAGGAACAGTTCAAAGAAACATGGAGTGGTGGTGATGCTGGTCTGCGCATGAACGGAGGTGGCGAAATGGTGGTCGCCAAGGCAAGAATGTGAGAAGAACGTGCTCGTGCTGCGTATCTAATGGTTTCTCAAGGGGTTCAGCAGCTACAATCGATGCATGTCTCTAGTGAGTTTTACAGGTTAATAATGTAATAATTGAGACCAAGGGGATATATACAGGGCTTCTCATTTTTAGATTTAGCGTTTGAGAGCTATGTGGGGGGAACTATTACTTTTGTGTTGTCATTGAAGTTATGTAATTGCCCCTTATCGTTGAAGGTTTTGTTTGCATATATAATTCTATTATAATCTCCTCTTCTTGACAAAGGAGAAATAATGTTCTTTTTGCGTTATTTCAATGTTACATGCAGCACCGAAATGCTTAGCTTGAAAGTACCTATATGCATTGTCCGTCTCTTAACCGAACACCTAACGTACGTATGCTATTCTGTTATATCCATTAAAAGACATTAGAAATAGTATTATACTCTCTGATAACTGTATGGATTGAGAATGCGTTATAAAAAGTTTGAGATTCAGGTTAAGGCCTTTCACCCCTCTAACAAAAGAAAAGTATATAATTAATAATACGCTCGTTACCTTTCTAATAAAAGAAAAGTATATAATTAATAATACGCTCGTTACCTTTTGGAGTGAAGAAAGTAATAATTAAAATAAGTCTTAGGTGCGTTTCGAAAATAGGAAGTAACTTTCGATCAAATTGAACTCAGTGGAGAATGCATTTCAGATAAAAGGGAGAAAGAAGATTACAGGGTGATTCTATGGCCAAAAGTTCAGTTGCGTTGCATGAAGAGGCAGCTTATATCTTTTTATGCACATTTTCTATCACAACTCAAGTATTAATCTAAATTGTAAATAGTTATCATTCCATTTCATTAATAGAAAAAGAGACATGTAATAAATCCACATCGATACAGAGTCATAATCTTATTTTTACGAATGAGGTGGCTCGAGATGTGTTTTGAATGTCTTCCCTGCCTAAATAAATGAATGAACACATTATAAATATATCTTATTCCAGATATCTTATTAACTCATAAATAAATATCTCGAAAACTATTTAATAACCTATTTATTGCTCCGAATGCAGACTTTTCTTTCTGATGATTGTAATAATAAGTAAATCGATTTACGGCGCTTAGCATGTAATTGAAAATTAGATGACTCATATAAATTTAATTCATTAATTTTTTTTTCATTTTTATCAACTCTTTTGAAGTAATTGAACCGCGTTCTTCCTTCAAAAATCCCTTTCGTTCTTTAATTTATATGCACTCAAATAGTCATGAAATGGAAAAACACTTGAGTAATAAAAGTGAAGAAAATTAGAGACTAGTAAAAGCGATTGAAAGGCAGTTCGTGTACTTTTGCCCACTTCCTTTCACCAACTTAAACTCCATATTAGCGCTCTCTAATAGATTTATACTAGTTTTAGCCCTGTGCGATGCATATATATTTTTTAAGTTGTTAGTGAGCTCGTAATGTTTTTAATAAAAAATATAATAACTTTCAAAAATTATATGTGCCAAAAATGGAATCACAATTGCTCATAAAGTTTAAGAAAATAAATTTGAAAGGCACCCTAATGCCACTAAGAAAGAACCCTAGAGAGGATGAATAGGGTTTATGCTAATCTAATCCGATTTTATGCCAATTTAAAACTTAATAACAAATATATCTGATGCGGCATAAACATGTACCATAAATTGCAAGTGCACAATTAATCAAGTTATAGTATAAAAAGTTATCGATCCCACGAGGAATGTGTTTTGTAGAAGAAAATTAAAATTGGTTCTTATGTTGTGTGCGTGAAAAATAGGAGTGATGAGTGAATGTGATTGTGGAGAGAATGAAAATGGTGTGTAAATAGGCGCAAAATGTAAGTGAGAGTGGGTGTGACAATGAATGAATGATTTTCACAATGAGAGATGAATAAAATCAAGAATCAAAAAGGAAAATCAAGAACAAAAACAAAATTCAAGAAAGTAAAGATGACAGATTCAATTAAAAATATGAGTAATCTAGAATTTAATTCACTTCTTAGAAAAGGGTGATTCCATAGAGGGTTCTAGCCTAAAGGCGAATCAAAGAAAATAATAATGAACAAAAAGAAAAACTAAACCCAAGAGGGTTCTAGCCTCAATGTGAATAATGCAAGGAATTAAAATCTAACTACAAAATAAATTACAAAATCTAAACTACAATATAAATTGTAAGAATTAAATGCAAAAAAAATAAATCTACTCTATAAATATGAAATAAATCTAATCTATAAGCATGAAATAAATATAAGGCAAGAGGGTTCTAGCCTCTTGGCTATTAAACAAGAAAATAAAATCTAACTACAAGCATGGAAATAAATCTAAACTAATAAGCAATAAAAGAGAAATAAAAGAGAAAATAAGAAAATCAAACCTCCAAATTAATCTTCATCTCCATCTTTATCATCCAACAAAGAGAAAAAAAATTTACAGTGGTGAAAAAAATTATTTTATTAATTGTAATAAAAAGTTACAAATTTGGAAGGTCTTCTCAATTAAGAGTAACCATCCTCTCCAAATGGAGATATAAAATTTTTCACACCCCTAACCCCTCACTCTCTACCCCTATTTATAGTAAACATCAATGAATGAGAGCCCTTGAATTGAATCCAACTATCAAAAAGCAGTCATTGATCTGTAACTGATTCGTCAGTATCGATGCCAGCATTGATACTAGCATTAATGTCCTATCAAGTTTATACTTCCACGGATGGCTTCGTCTCATCGAGATAGGCGATTTTCATATATTATATGTTAAATTCCGCCTTTCGGATTGAGAGATATCGTCGTTTCTTTGCGGCCAACTATCTTGAATACATTTTTTTTATATTTGATTTTTTTTAGTTTCTCCGGTTTCTACAGGCTACTCGGCTTGATTCTGAGCTTGGGCTTTTTAGCTCTTGCTTGTGTTCTTTATTTAATTCATGGGTTTTTGTTGAGAGAAGAGATCTTGGACTTTATTCTTTATTAACCTGCAATTAAAGATAAAAATAATTATTAATGACATATTTTCATATAAAATAGATAATAAGGGTATAAAATTATAATAAAATATGATTATCAATATCCTAACAAATAAGATATGAACAAGTCTTTAAACCCCTAGGTTACCCTAGTGGACGAGTTGTAGTCTCATGAGGGTTTGCAGTAAATATACCCATAAAATTCGGTCAACTTGTCAAATTAAAGAAGTCAGTGAATAACTCAATTTACTTGATAATTTTAGACAATCTAATTAAATCTGGTTATTACTCAAGAAAATATTTTTATAAATAACTCTAAGGTAAGTTTTCTAGAAAATCTTCTCATTGTAGCAATACAAAACTAAGCTAAACTTAGAAATTTAATTTAAAAGTTTTGAAAAGAACATGCTAACTCTTTGTTTTAAATAATTTTCAAGTTGCTTGATCTAAAATATTTTCCAAGACCATATATAAAAATATAACTATTGTAAGACCCCGTTGATTTTGACAACTCATAAGTATGAATTTGAGTGAATAATGATATCTAATAAATAATAAATATCTTTATTGCATGGTCATGCATGGAAACTAGTATTTTGAGCTTATGAGGATGTGTATATGCTCCAGATATGAAGTTGAGTTGCAAATTTACAAATCGTGTGCAAAAGAAATCGAAGTATGCAGATTTTTGTCCATGAGTCGACTCATAGCATGTCATGAGTCGACTGATCAAGTTGAGTCGACTCACGCCTGTCATAAGTCGACTCATGAAATCGAGTCCTGTTGCAAATTTTCTTCTGCTAAGTCGACTCATAAAAATTATGAGTCGACCCATGACCATGAGTCGACCCATCATAAGTCATGAGTCGACTCATCGGGTTTTCCTGGCCTTCGGGTTTGTGGGTTTCGGGTCGGGTTTCTTTGGCTCTTATATATTGTTAAACACCCGAAAATCACCCATTTGCATCAGATCTCCCAAGAAACCCTAGCCCCTCTTTCCCTCTCTCAAACCCTAGGCGTTTTTGGTGATTTTGGAGGCATTTCAAATGGGAGTTCAGCGTTTTCTTTTGGATTTTAGCGAAGGGGATTGTTATTCTTCGCATTTGAGGCGAGTAGCATCTCACCCAATCTCTTTCCCATGTTTTTATCTATTTATAAATGTTTTTAATGAGTTTTATTGAGCCTAAGCCTTATTTTCAAGTATAAATCAATGCTCTTGTTAGGGTGAATGCTAGAAATCATGTGCTTCAGATTCTAAATCCCCACCAACCAGTTTTTAATGAAAACCCAGATCTGGAATTTTGTTTAAAGATTGAAAACACGAGCTTTTATATTGTTTTAATGTTTTCCTTCATGTTTAGGGGTTAAATGTTAGGTTTAACATATAAGTAATCGATTCTCATGCTATTTTGTGTTCTCTTACCGTATACTAGTCTAGAATTTAAACTAGATATGTGCAGATCAGTATATATTTGAGGTATGAATCGAGTGGAATATATTACATGGTGAAGAATGCAGATTTCAGCCCGTGAGTCGACTTACGACTCATCATGAGTCGACTCATCAGGCTGAGTCGACTCATGACTGTCATGAGTCGACTCACGAAGTATTATGGTGTTTTCTTTTTACTTCTGTTGAGTCGACTCGTTATTGGTCACGAGTCGACCCATGAAGCTTGAGTCGACTCATAAGTGTACATGAGTCGACTCATCTGAGTTTTTCCTGTTTTTCTTTGTATTTCTGTAAAATCACATGTTGCATATGTATACCTGTAGACAAAATTTATATGTTTCCATGTGAGGTGAGATACAGACATGAGTTTAGTTTCGTATACCGCGACATGTTAGAAACTTGGGTATATGTACCTAATTCAACCAATTTATCTAGTCCATGTGTTGGGCAGTTATTATACTTAGTCCATGTGTTGGACACTCATCAATTTTAATCCATGTGTTGGATATTCATAAACGTAGTCCATGTGTTGGGTAGTTATTGAATATAGTCCATGTGTTGGACAGTTCATATATTTAGTCCATGCGTTGGACAGCTTGTGTATGTAGTCCATGTGTTGGACAACCTCTACCTCAGTTCAGATATTGAGAGTTGATACCTATACCCGTATAGGCTGGATGATATCTATTTGAGTTGTGACACGACATCATTTTTAAATCTTGAGTTGAGTGGTTTTCTTTTATTGTTCTCTGTTATATCTCGGGCTTGGTGTTTAGGGATCTACAATTTGAGATACAAGGTATATACATGAGGGTTTCCTTGTTTGGATTATTTCGCTCGACGTACCTATGCTCGTGTTGTGTTTCCCTAAGTACTAAGACCCATTATTGTTGTATGGATGATTTAGCACTATTATGTATTATTGTATTTTCATATACAACGAGCCCTATCCCTTGGGGTTGGTTGTGATGTTGCTCGCTAGCGCTTTGACGCTCGTTGTCCCTCCCCCTTTCAGGTCACGAGCCAGAAGCACGGAGAGTCGCAGGTTGATAGCGGATCACTTTAGTGTTCAGCTTTACATTTTAGCTGTGTATTATTTTCCTTAGGCTCCCCTGTAGTGATGTTAGACATTTGAGAGTTATTCTAGAAGTTGTAAAGGTTGTGCGCCTTATTTCCTTTATTCAGACTTATTGTATTTTGAGACTTGTTAAGGAACTCCAGTTTATTCAGTTCAGGCTTTGAATATGTACTTCAGTTTATTTCGTTGATGAGACATGTTATGTTCTATCATTTCATTCAGTATTTGTCGATTCACCTTTTACTTGCTTTGTACCTACACCTGTTGTTGATTCCACTAGAGAGATAGTAATTGTGATGGTGAAACATGTTATTGCACGGTGTGGTGCATGGCAGGTTTGATATTCTTGGTTTCACCTCGGACTGCAGCCTTGTTGAACCCAGGGGCATCACAGTTGGTATCAGAGCTCTAGTTCCAGTATCCTTAGGATCATCCTGTGTCGAGTCGTGGAGCTAGGATAGAGTTTCCTAGGATTCATGTATAGAGTCCGAGAGGATTTCCTAGTATGAGTGAGGACGATATATGCGTATATCTCAAAAATGAGAATATTTTTTTATGACAACTATTTTGCATAAATTCAAAGTATTTGTGTGAATACTATATGTTGTGAAAAATTGTATTATGATACGCTATTTATAAAGGTCTATTTTGACTTATGGACTTTTGTTTTTCTTACCATCAGGAGAGAGATGACAGGACAAGGTAGGCCCCGTACCAGGAGAGCTAGCCAGGCAGAGTCACAGCAGACTCCACCTGATCAGCAGCCAGCTCAGTCCGAGCCCCAGCAGGTTTCACCCGAGCCGCAGCAGGCTCCTCAGTATCTGGTGGATCTTATGGCCCCTCTTATTGCTCGGATGACAGCTATCGAGGAGATGGTGACGACTCATATTGCACCACGGACACCACCACCACCAGTAGCTCAGCAGCAGGGGATACCGGCCGTCCCGATCAGAGAGAGAGACCCAGAGGTAGCACCTACAGTTATTCCACTGGCAGTACCTGACAGAGCCACAGAGCAGGAGACTTGGCTTCGTATGGTGGAGAGGTATCAGAAGATGAGGGCACCGGAGTTTCAGGGGTCACCAGACCCTCTAGCTGCCCATAAGTGGAAGGAGGATGTGAGCAACATCCTCGATATACTCAGTGTGGACCCAGTGCAGAAGCAGAGATTGGCATCGTATAGCCTGAAGGGAGATGCCGGGAGATGGTACCGGCTACAGTTTACTCCAGAGCAGAGGATGACCCTCACATGGGAGGATTTCACCTATTTCTTCGATGGCCAGTATGTTTCTTCTGCAGCACGGACTGGGAAGGAACTCGAGTTATCCCGGTTGACTCAGGGAGACATGACCGTGGCAGATTTTGAGAGCAGATTCATGGAGCTATTGCATTTCACGGGCATGTGGCAGACCGGAGAGCGTCAGGCTCAGATGTTTTTGGCTGGGCTTCGCCCAAATCTCCGACGATACCTCGTATCGAGGAGATTTTATTCAGTTAGGGAGGTAGCTGAGGCTGCCACTTCTCAGGAGATCGAGACCTCTATGTTCCAGAAGGACAAGGAGGGGAAGACCAAGACAGGGCAGAGTAGTGACAAGGGCAAGAACAAGAGAGGCTTTTCTGGACACCAGCAGCAGCAGCAGGGCCCTTATAAGAGGGGACCCCAGCAAGATCAGAGAGCGCCTCAGCAGTGCAAGTTCTAGGGATCTTGTTATAACTGTCGCAAGGTCGGGCACAAGGCATCAGAGTGTCGTAGTGCACCAGCAGGAGCCCAGCAGGGCAAGGGCCCGAACCAGCAGCAGCAGCGACAGCAGGGCAGAGGTCAGGGCCAGCTGAACAGGCTTGAGGCACCGCCAGCGACGCAGAGGGCAGAGGGGCAGGTTCGAGCGGTCCAGGAGGCTCCCCAGGGGCAAATTGTTCCATACTCTCCAGCATTAGCAGTAGAGCAGCCTTCAGCTCCAGGCAGAGTTTATGCAGTGGTCCCCCGTGTCACGGTGCCAGCGGAGCAGTTGTGGAGGGTACGTTCCTTGTGAATTCCCTTCCCGCCCGTATTCTTTTTGATTCGGGAGCTTCGCATTCTTTCATCTCGCATGCATTCATGGCTAGACTCCAGCTTGTAGCTCAGCCACTAGACACCCCTTTGTCAGTTTCTACCCCTTTAGGTGAGGTATCGCTTCTGGAGAGCGTGTGTAGGTGGTGTACCGTCAGTTTAGACGAGTCGGAGTTCATAGTCGATCTGATAGTGTTGCATATGTCCGAGTTTGATGTCATTCTAGGTATGGATTGGTTGTCGTCCTACCATATTAGTATTGACTGCTTTGCGAAGACAGTCAAGTTGCGAGCGTCCGATGGGTCTGAGATGATTGTAGCTACCTCTCAGGGCAACCGATTTGTGGAGTCGTTTCTGGCGTACATCGAGGAGGTGCTGCGACGGGATCAGAGAGCCGAGTTATTGGAGACTAGAGTTGTCTCAGATTTTCAGGATGTCTTTCAGGACATACCTGGGTTACCTCCTGTGAGAGAGGTTGAGTTTTGTATTGAGTTGCAGCCAGGCACAGCCCCTATATCCCGCGCACCCTATCGCATGGCACCAGCTGAGATGAGAGAGCTGCAGACCCAGTTGGACGAGTTGTTAGCTCAGGGTTTTATTCGCCGGAGTCATTCTCCGTGGGGCGCACCGGTCCTCTTCGTGAAGAAGAAGGACGGTAGTATGAGATTATGCATAGATTATAGAGAGTTGAACAAGGTCACAATCCGGAATAGGTATCCACTACCTAGGATTGATGACTTGTTTGACCAGCTGCAGGGAGCGCAGTATTTCTCGAAGATTGATCTTCGTTCTGGCTATCATCAGTTGCGGGTTCGGGAGATGGATATTCCCAAGACCGCTTTTCTTACTCGATATAGATCCTTCGAGTTCTTGGTCATGCCATTCGGGTTGACCAATGCACCCGCGGTATTCATGGATTTGATGAACCGGGTTTTCCGTCTCTTCTTAGATCAGTTTGTGATCGTCTTCATCGATGATATTCTTATCTACTCGAGATCGGAGGTAGAGCACGAGGAGCATCTACGAATAGCGTTGAGGACCCTTCAGGAGCATCAGCTGTACGCTAAGTTCAGCAAGTGCGAATTTTGGTTTTCCGAAGTCAGATTTCTTAGCCACGTCATCAGCAGAGAGGGCATAGCAGTGGACCCAGCTAAGGTCACGGCAGTTCTTGATTGGGAGCCACCGAAGACGGTGACAGAGATTCGCAGCTTTCTGGGTTTAGCTGGATATTACAGGAAGTTCATTCAGGACTTCTCGAAGATTGCGACACCGATTACACACCTTACGAAGAAGGGTGTACAGTTCATATGGAGCACGGAGTGCCAGAAGGCCTTTGATATTTTGAAGGCTAAGTTGACTACAGCGCCGGTTCTAATTATTCCGAGCAGCGACAGGACATTCGTGGTGTATACGGATGCATCATTGGCAGGCTTAGGAGGCGTATTGATGCAGACTCAGAGGGTGGTAGCCTATATCTCACGGCAGTTGAGGGTGCATGAGCAGAACTATCCCACTCATGACTTGGAGTTAGTAGCAGTGGTGTTTGCACTGAAGTCATGGAGGCACTATTTGTATGGAGTGCAGTTTGAGCTATTCACAGACCATCAGAGTCTGAAATATCTCTTTTCTCAGAAGGAGCTCAATCAGAGGCAGAGGAGGTAGATTGAGTTTATCAAGGACTACGAATTCGCGATTCAGTATCATCCAGGGAAGGCGAATGTCGTAGCAGATGCTTTGAGTAGGAAGCGTCGACATCGGGTTGCGGCTTTGAGGTGTTCATTACACAGAGATCTCATCACTCTTAGCTAGTTTGATTTTCGACCCGAGATTGGAGGAACCAGTGCGTTTTTGGGAGCTATGTCAGTGCAGCCATCTTGGAGTGACAGGGTTGTCAGAGCGCAGTTGGAGGACTCTTGGATTCAAACCTGTAAGGGGGAGATTTCCAAAGAGCCTAAGGCTGATTGGACCATTGGAACGGATGGAGACCTACGGATGAAGGGTAGGTTGGTCATGCCAGCTAGTTCAGAGCTGAAGAGGGAGTTGTTTGATGAGGCACATCGTACTCGGTACACAGTACATCCAGGGACTACCAAGATGTACAAGGACCTGAAGAGGAGATTCTGGTGGAGTGGTATGCGGAGAGAGATTGCAGATTTTGTGGCTAGATGTTTTACCTGTCAGTAGGTGAAGGCAGAGCATCAGAGACCCGCAGGGACCCTTCAGCCTTTGCCTATTCCGGAGTGGAAGTGGGCAGATATTTCCATGGATTTTATCGTGGGGTTTGTAGGTGTAAATTTCTGATTTTCCAGGGAAAGGGAAGGGATTTTGTTTGTATTTATAAGAAAGCTTATTACAAACTAAATCAATCTGAATTACGACAGAAGCAGAGGGAATGCCCTCTTTGTTTAAATTTGTGGGGACTTTGAGGTAGCTACAGGATGCTTCGCCCGGTGCTCGCGCCGGGTCTGCTTCCCTTGGACGGTTCGACCGAGGTTGTTGGGGAGAGCTTCAGTACTCAGTAGAAGCTCTGGATAAAGGAGTTCGGATCCTTTCGTTCCTTGGAGATCCTTGTTTGATCGATCTTTTTTTTTGTTTATTGATCGATCTCCCCCTCCTCTTTTTCTTTTGGCTGCTGCAAGGAGCTTTTTTAAGTGGGAGGGGGACCGTTTGGCTGTCCCTTGAACCATGGGATGTAACCATACACTGTTCAAGGACATCCTATTGTCCCCTGTACAACAAACGGTTGTCTTTTGGGGTTACATGTCGTGTCACGTCGTGTAGGAGCGGGAAAGCCCTTCCTCGCACTCGTGATGGCGACTGCCAGACACTTGAGTGGACCTGGACAGCTCGTCGAACGCTGGTGGCTCTAACCTTTCGCTTGGAGCGCGGTACGCTGCATTATGTGGACGCAGATGGCTCTGGCAACCGTCCGCTCACTTGTGCGGTGAGGTACCGAGTGACCATCCGGCGGTCCTGAGGTGCTGTACCCTTCCTCCCCTCACCCTATGTCTGAATAGGGGCGGGAGAATGGACGTCTCGTGCCTGGACGGACTCCAGACAGCTTGCCGCGCATCGGCGGCTTCGGCTCTCCATTCTGATGGGTGAGGTGACCCGCATTTATGAGTCTACAGGCCGGTTCGGCGCCCGTCTCGTTCGCTTGAATTACGGACTGCCGTCTGACGAACTTGGGGTACTGTGCCTCCTTACCTTGCATCGTGGGAGGCAGAGAAGGCTTGTCCCTGGAAACCTGGTCTCTAGCTCACGTAGGCAGACGTGGCTCTTGGCAAGTGGCCTTGGCATTTGGGGGCGGATTTGAGCTCCTCTTCGGCGGACGGATTTGGCTAATGAAGGCGGATTCGCCTCACTGGCGGATCCATGTGATTTGGCGGGTGCGACCGATGTGGGAGGCCCTCATGCCGGCGAATCCACTTAGTAGGTTATTCTCCTAAGAGAGGGTGGCCCTGTTCTGTGGGCGAATTCGTTCACTAATCCGCCGCGGTAATTTTTACCGTCTACAAGATCCCCTTCAAAGTTTTCAGACAAAAACCGACTTACGTGTGGTCTGGAATACTTTGAATAAAGCAGGTTCGGATGGATCAAGTACATTAGGATTTTTAGCAAACCCTCAGCTATCAACGGGTTTGATCTGCCTTTACCGATTACCGTTTGAATCGGGCTAGCCATACTATTCCCCTCAGTATGATGAGTTGTCGAGTAGTTTCTCTTAGGCTTAGCGCTAAGATTTCTATTCTGACCCCTAGCCGTCTAGGGCGCGGGTCTCAATGAAGTCCTCTTGTCGGTTTCTGGGTTTTGGGCGAGTCGCCTGCTTCCTGAAGGCGAGTTGAGTCGCGCGGGCGAAGTTAGGCATAGGTGGCGAAATTTTGAGTGACTTGCGGATTTCATTCGAGCCTTCGTCATCGAGACTTTACTTTTGGGCGAAAGTAGGCCTAATGTGAGTAAATCACGTGTCCATTTACGGGGTTTCGTGTTTTTTTCAGCTTAACGCGGCGTAGTATTATCATGATTCGACAGTTTGGCTCCGCTCCATGTGCCTCGTTCTGATCGTGGCCGTGGTTTTCGAATTCAACCGTTGGATGCAACCGTCGATGAGGGTGATCCGGACCGTCAAATTTGATCGTGGCCATGTTTCCCGTTCGTGGGGGATCCGCCTCTCGAGGGCGATCGCGGCCACGTGGACAACTCCCCCTTTTTAAACCCGCTGTTTTCCTCCTTTGGGATTCATCGTGCTGTTGAATCTTGAAAAGAATTCCTAAGACAAGAGTTCCCCCCCATCTTTCAATGGCTCCAAAACCTAGGAGGCGCAAAGTGAGAGGTGCAGGCCCTGGAGGTTACTCCGATCGTCTCTCCACCGGCATGCCCGCCAGTGCTCCGGAGTCGCGCTCAGGTACGTCGATGGGTTTGTCGGATGACCTCGTGTAGGCCCTAGGCGTTGGATTTGGGGAGATGAGCGTCGCTCATCGTCTTGGAATTCCACCGCTTTTCGGCAGTTTCCCCCAATTTGGGGCAAAGTTGGCCCTATTCGCCCTTAGGGGGGAGGGAGGCGAACTCCCTTTTTTTTTTGATAGGCGATTTCGTCTGTCTCTATTTGATGGGCGATTTTGCCCTTTCGAGTTTTTGTCTTAATGGATTTTCCTCTCTTGCAGCGACTTTTTCCGATGAGGCCTTTCCGGAGGGTGTGGCCGTTGGCCACGCCGGTGGTACGAACTACACGGCGCCTCCTCGATTTCCCTCTCTGGCTCCGGTGCTTGTGTTCGCCGCCGACAAACCGGATGGCTTGATAAAGAGGGTCACGGACGGCCACCCCCTGACACTGCGCGAGTTGACGACCGACGCGGTATTGACAGATGACGCTAGGGCAGAGCTGCCGAAACCTCAGTTTTTGTTCAGCGATGCCACGACCGACCCCTCTGTCCTGTTGCTCAAGGAGAGCATGTGGTTCCATACGGTAGAAGGGACTCACTACTACCTCCCCAGCATGTCGAGGGGGTTCTCGATCGTTGAGCTGCGATCTCTCGCGGTTCCTCGGACGATGAACTGGGAGCTGACCCCAACTCAGGACGGGGTCACTTGTGGCGTTTTCACGGGCTCTACCGCTGGATACGGAGTGGATGGCTCGTGTAAGCGTGTGGCGGGTCTGCGTCCTGGCTTACTGTCCGCTGAACTGCCCGTGGGGGAGTCGATATCAGCGGCGGAGACCTTCCGTCATCGCTTCTTCCGAGTCGGAGGGAGCTTTCCCCCGAAGGATTTCAGAGCTCCGGGGTGGGTCTATTCTGCACCCGGCAGCGACACTTGGTGGTCCAAGATCACCGATCGTGTTCTGGCTGAGAATGCTGATCTCAAGAACACGGAGCTGTACATGGCCGTCGAAGCTACTCGACATGGCTTGCGGATCAACGCCTCTCAGTTCCACAGCATTTTGGAACTGTATTGTGCGGAAAGCGGCACATTTTTCACCCCCAATGGTGGTATTACCCCACACGAGATGTACGACGTGTCGGGGCTACCTCTGGGGGACTTTCCTTACGAGGAGTACGTCCCCGATCAAACCGAGATCGATCAACTGTCCAATCATTCGCCCTTGGTGGTTGAGACTTTGTGGGAGTTACTCTGCCACTACCATATCTGCCTCAGCACCTTGGGGGCGGGAGATCATAAGGGGAAGAAGAAGGGGATCAGTCACAAGAATTGGGCTGATTACTTGTTCCCGGGGAACGATGTTAAGGGGAAGCCTGCCCTCCCGTTGGGCATATGCGACCAATCCGAGGTGGAGGCGAGGATAGCCGAAGAGGGGGGAACCGCGACTCTCGACCATGATGAAGGCGGATTTAAGTCTGGTACAGTCTTTCACTCTTTCCACCATCAGGCGAAGTCACCCATCTCAGGGAAGGCGCTGCTTGCGGGGTACCTCATGTTATGGTTGAAGAGGTGCGTAATCCCCACTCACTCTTTTGAAGCTCTTCCTGTGGAGGTCGTGTACCCGGCGGTTTGTTTGGCTCACGGGAAGTCTTATTCCCTGGTATCGGCGACGATAGCGTGCATCCATCGGGGGCTTCGTACCCTGACAGCTCAATTCTGCCGCGTATCGGCCATTGATGAGGGAGAAGGAGAGGTCATCAGGACTCCCAATCCTCGGGTGGGGCTGCCGTATACCTATCTGATGGCGTGGTTCGTATACCACTGTGAGTGCTTGATGAGTGCTCCAGCGGCGCTCCAAGGTGACAAGTTTGTCCCGTTCGTCCAGCGCTTGGAGAAGTGCTCCTGGAAGTGCAAGGATATCCCTGATGCAAGGAAGATGCTCTCCTACTTCGGGAATTACAACTTTCGCCGCTCTTTTCCTTATTTCAGCGGGGGCGGATACGGAGAATCTCTCAGGGATGCGCCGACGGCGGACCACTACACAATCCTCCCTCGCGGCGCCTTTCGTTGGTTGATAAACATCCGACCTGGGTACCACGTTCTGAGAACGGGCTCATCGTGCTATCTCGAACCATACATCCCCTGCAGGTTCGCCCGCCAGTTTGGGTACGACCAATTGTATGTGGGCAACGTCAACCCTCACCTGCGCTTTGAAGGAGGGCTGGTGGACGGAGCTCGAGGGTGGTTCTGGACTCACGCCGGTGGTACCGACGCCCGTTTTGAGTTACCTTCGAAGGATCGTGACCTGCACCACACGCTCTCGTACTGTCGGTGGTATCGGGGCGCCAGTGCTAATCCCGTTGACTTCCGGTTTCAGAGCTCGTGCCTGGCGGAACGCGGGCGTCGCCCAAGAGGAGCTCCTCGACCTTCGAGGCGGAGGGGTCGTGCAGCGGCTAGGGAGCTGCTCATGGAAGGCCCTGCAGGAGATTCTGAGGGTGAGGGCACGGGCACAGATGAATCTGAGGCGCCTGAAACACGAGTTCCTTCTCCCGGTCTTCCTCTAGATTCCCAAGGCGAGCAGAGGGAGCCTGTTGAGTTGACCCGGGCGAGCCAGCGTCTGGAGCGAGCCCGTAGTGAGATTGCTGGGCATATGGGAGCGCCCCTCTTATCTCCGAGTAGTTCGTTGCTCTCGAAACGGCAGCGAGAAGCGGCGGAGAGCTCTAGAGTGGAAGTGGCCAAGAGGGCCCGTGGTGAGGAGACTATGGTGACCACTAGAGCGGCGGCTGGTCGGGCAGGTACTGCCTCTGGGGCGGAAATTGCTCAACCTGCTCCTTCTGCTGTGCCGCAGGTGGCTCCAGCGATTTTGAAGGACATGCTCCCTTCATCCGGTGTGGAGTCACAGGCGGGGGTCTCAACGACTCCTGCATCTGTAGCGAGAGGTAGTCTTTCGATACGATGTCCTTGTGTACGAGGTTAGATTCGTATTTTCTGACTGTTCATATCGAATTCGTGCAGTTGAGAAAGTGATCCCTATCCCTTCTGACGAAGACGAGGGGAGTGGAGATGAAAGAGAACCAGGGGGTTCAGGTAAGCATGAGTTTCATTGCTGTTGGCCCTTCTAGGCCAAGGGGATACTAATTGTTATCATTTTCCTTGTATCCGCAGTTGGCCCCTCCCATGAAAGTGCTGGCAAGGAGGATCCTCCCTCTTAGGAGGGTCATTCTGGCGAATCCGAGGCGGATGACAACGCCTCCATTCACGAGGCGCTATCAAGTGAGGAGGAGGTGGTGGTCCCTACGGATCGACAAGGGGGAACCCCCACCTTCGAGGGGACACCGGTCGGGGGTGAGCGCTCAGCGCGAGAGTCTCCCGCTCAAGGGGGAACTCCCGTTGGGCTGACGGTCACTTCCTTACCGGCGTTGGTGACCTGTGAATCTGCCAATGCCATTCTGGCGGCGCCAGCGATTGTTCCGGCTCCGGCAGCGCCGGTCGTCGCTTCTGCGATCGTGACTACCGGTACTCCGACTGTGGCTTCATCCTCTGTCGAAGATGCCTCTCTCTCTCTCCTATGGAATGCTGGCGAAAGAAGCAGGTGGCGCGAGCTGTGGCCAATTTCGAAGACACTCTGGCCCACTGCACTCGGCAGGTTTTGGAGGGGAATTGTCCCTTCGAGGAATTCAAGGAAGTTCTCGAGGACGATGCGTCCTTCTTGCGTAAGAGGCTTGGCATCACCGCGGCGAGACCCTACTTTCAGCGCCTGAACGCAGTGGAGGTGGCGGTTCAGCAGCTGCTCACTCTTCGTGCGGAGAGTTCCAATCTCTTTGATCTCGCCTCTCGCGAAGTTCGAGTAACTATGGCGGACCGGGATCGCCGCCTGGATGAGAATCTGACGCTGGAGTTAAAGTTATCAGCGGAGCTGGAGCAGGCCAAAGCCGAGGATGCACGGGTGGCTCGCGAGCAAGAGACGGTTGATAGCCGGTTCTCCCGACTTTCCTTTGAAGTGGAGAGGCTAAAACGGGTCATAGCTGACGCGCAGGCTTCTCTGGCTGTTCAAGGGAAGGCCCTTGATCAGGTGGCAAAGGAGTTGGAGGGTGTTGAGTCCCGTCGGCAGTTGACTACTGACTCGGTTGGGGAGAAGGATCGAGCTCTCAAGGGTGTCAAGGTGGCCATTCAAGACTTGATCTTGTGCACGGAGGAAGAGATTCGCCGAGAGGTCTTAAGGAGGCTTGAGCTCCGCCATGCTGAAAAAATTCGTGAGGCGGAACTGCGGTTGAAATCCTTGTAATTCGCCTTTAATTTTTTTTTTGCTGTAACAGGACTTCTTTTTCATGAATGAAATTATCCTTTTGTTTCTGGCAATTATGGCTTGTGTGCATACTATATTTAGCATAGATATTTTAGTGCACTAATTGATGTCAATGTTTGAGGGAAATTTCTCTTGGCGGATTCCAGCTACAGACCCGTTTCGCCTGCTGGCGAATCTTGCAAATTGATGAACTCG
>BQKN01064738.1:258564-292229 GCA_022839385.1 Asparagus kiusianus
TATGTACTTCAGTTTATTTCGTTGATGAGACATGTTATGTTCTATCATTTCATTCAGTATTTGTCGATTCACCTTTTACTTGCTTTGTACCTACACCTGTTGTTGATTCCACTAGAGAGATAGTAATTGTGATGGTGAAACATGTTATTGCACGGTGTGGTGCATGGCAGGTTTGACATTCTTGGTTTCACCTCGGACTGCTGCCTTGTGTGAACCCAGGGGCGTCACAACTATATATATAAAACATTTATTAGTATTTTTATTTTTATTTATTTATTTATTATTATTTTTTAACTCTTTCTTCCTTAGTGATTTTTTTTACTTTAACGAGCTTTCTAAGTGATCATTTAACGAGTTTTAAGCCAATGGATCCTAACTCAATTGGGCTTAGATCATTAAGTATGGAAATACCCATTAGGTTTAATTACTCGGTCAACTTAGGCTTTATAAGATAGAATCACCTTGAATTCAAGAGTTTTTTTCTTTCTTTTGGTGCCTATTTTTTGCACTCTTCTTTTGTAATGTTATTATTATTATTATTATTTTTCAATATATATATGTATATATATTCTGAAAAATATGTAAATCAAGACACTTTGAAAATTTATTTTCAACTCTAAGCTGAGCATGCATAAATTCTATTATTTTAAATAAAAATCTGAGTTAAGGCTTAAGTAAAGTATACTACTTTAAAAATTATTTCTTAAGAAATTTATTTAGAGTTATCATAAAAGGTGAACTTGAGTAAATAACAAACTAGGGATTAGAAAATTTTAAAATTTATCAAATAAATCAATTATTACATAACTCTATCAATTTGGAAAGTGATAATATTTTTATAACTTTTTAAGGAAAAGGAAAAAATACAACCAAAAAGGTAAAATAAAGAGAAAAAATAACTAATTCACACCCCCACATCTAAATTTTATATTGTCCTCAATGCAAACTCTATGATACACAAAGTAAAGCAGATAAGAAGAAGTACTTACACTTGGTTGGCTGATAAAAATCTGCAATTACCTTTGGTCTGAGGAGGATGGAAAAAATTTTATTCTTCTTTATTCTTCTTTTTTCTTTTTTTCTCTTTTTTTTCTCTTTTTTCTTTCTCTTTTTTTACAACTGAATAAGAAACTCTCGAATGAGAGAAGAATAAATTCTTTTTATTATTCTGAAATAAAACAAAACAAACAATATAGAATGAAGGGTTCAACATGAAGAGTTCGTATTCTACATTATATCCTACCTTATTGTTAAAAATTCTTCCTCGGATTTTAAATAAATTTAGAATGATATAATCAATAATGTGAAATTCCAAGCATTTCGAGCTATTCAATCATTCTTGTAACAAAGTAATGTATGTATTATTGGTGTCATGCATTTTGCATTTCTTAATAAACTTAGACTCTTGTACTGTGAATTTTTGTTTTCTAACAATCAATTCTTCTGTAGTATTTTCCTCAACCTCAATATTCATTGTTGAGTTCTAAAAATTTGGTTGTTGATTATTCTTCAAGAATCTAAGTTCATCAAGAAAGAGTTCTGTAAAGTTTAATTCAATGCAGCAAATATTTAACACAGTTTTATCGTTCTCAATGACCTGATCTGCTTCTTCTAAAAACTCTAACTCTTCATCAAAATTTTCCTCAAAACTCAAATCAGACTCTTCTTCTTCTTCTTCTTTTGATCTTTACTGAATGTAATTTATTTCTAGAGGCTGATTATTTGGTTGGTCCTCTGGATTAAAAATGTTAAGATCAGCAGTCAAATTCCCAAAGGACAACTTTATTTGACCAGTTCTACAGTTGATGAGAGTATTAGAAGTGGCTAAGAATGGTCGTCCTAAGATGACAGGCGTCTGTCCTTTGGGATTGAAAACGGGTAATGTTTCCAAGACTACTACTAGAAAAATAAAATCTCCAACCTTAATCAGAACATCCTCTAACTCACCCATAGGGACCTTGACAGATCTATCAGCCAACTGCAAAGTGTAGCGGGTTGGGTTCAGTACACCTAGACCCAATTGCTGGTAGGCTAAATATGAAAGCAAATTGACACTGACCCCTAAATCTAAAAGCGCCTTATCCATGTGAGTATTACCAATGACACATGAAATGATAGAAGAACTCGGATCCTTACGTTTCAAAGGTATGGGATTTGAGAGCATCACTGATATTGGCGGCTAAAAAGACTTTCTTTGGAACATTTATTCTCCTCTTGTTAGTGCATAATTCACATAATTCTTACAAAAATTTGGCATAAGATGGAATTTGTTCAATTACATCTAAGAGAGAAATATTAACCTTAACCTGCTTGAATGTTTCTAGGATCTTCTCCTCTTGAGGGTAGTGTTTCCTATGCCTGAGTCTATCTGAAAAAGGAGCAACTGGTCTAAAACTATCAAAAACAGGCTCAGGTTCGGGTTCAGGTTCTTGATCATCTGAGGGGGTGATTGTTGAATAGATTCATCAGAAGGAGAAGGAGAAAGAATTTGTACTAGATCAAGAGTTTGACTTGGAGGAGTTCTTATTTGATTATCGACTTGTCTACCTGACTGAAGTGAATGGATTGCATTCACTTGAGCTTCATAGGATGATCCGCATCATGTGTCCTTAGGGTTGACCACGGATTGACTCAAAAATTTTCCTTTCTCTCTTTCAATCACGGCACTAGCTAGTTGACCAAGTTGGGATTCTAATCTAGCTATAGCTTGAGTGTTGCAGTTGAGCATTTGTCCGGTTGATTACATAAAGGAATTCAAAGCGCTGGACGTTTGAGTCAATATATTCGTGGTTTGAGTGGAGCCCTTAATTATGGTTTCCAAACCCTTTTCCAAGACATTGAGGCGTTTATCCTGATCTGGATCGTGAAAAGTCTAAATTACAGCTTGATGAAGAGGTGACTGATTTTGATATGGCAGACTGGGTTGTTGAAATTGTGGATGAGAATTGAAAGGAACTGTGTTCCCCCTAGGAAAGTGTTGGTTTGAAGTGGAATTGAAATTTTGATTCCATTGGAGACTTTCTTGATTCCATGCGAAATTAGGATGATTTCTCTGACCTGGATTGTAGGTTGGAGAAAATGGGTCATTCATTGGACGTTGGAATGTAACGTTCATTTGTTCTAATGAATGGGTGTTTCCTAGGAGAGAGCAATCCTCTAAAACGTGGGCAGGAGACTGACAGTTATGACAACCTGGGACAGAAATTTGATTAATTTGAGTTAGAGCTCGTTCCTTAATTTCTAAGGCTTCTAACCTTCGCAAAATTATCGTCATATTTGCTTTGGAGACAATGTTCGATTCTAAGGAAAGACCACTAGATTTAGGTTGGGAAACTGATGAAACCCTGTCATCACAATGTTCCTATTGCATGGTTTTCTTAGAAAGACTCCCTAAAAACTCCCAAGCTTCATCAGCGTTTTTCCTCATGAAATCCTCGTGACACATTGACTCTAAGGAAGTTTTTGCAGAATAATCTAATCCTTCATAAATTATTTAGCACAATCGTCATTTTTCTAAGCCGTGATGAGGACATTGGATAAGAAGATCTTTAAATCGGTCAAAATACTTCTAAAAAGGTTCTCCCGGGATAATTTTAAAATTTATGATGCTATTTGTTAGCTTCACCGTTTTATGGATCGAGAAATTTTTCTTAAGAAAAACGGTGATAAATTCCTCCCAAGTTGTGATGAAATTTATGGGTAAGTTGTATAGACATTTTTTTGCTTTGTCTTTGAGGGCAAAAGGAATAAATCTGAGTTTGATTGCATCTTCAGTTAATTCTCTTATTTTAATCATCATACATACTTCATCAAATTCTGAGATAAAAATATATGCATCTTCAGTTTTATTTCCTAGAAATTTTGGAAGCATGTTGATATAGTACGGTCGAAGCTCAAAGTTAGTTCCATTTGCCTCGGGGAGCCTAATGCAAGAGGAGATTGCAATCCTAATGGGATAGCACATATCTTGAAGAACAGGTGGATTAGAATACGTCATTTCTATGATTGGTTCAAAGCGAATTAATCGATGTGTATTATCCCTAATCCACGTTTGCATACACCCAAAACAATTTTTTTAATGAGAAAAAAATTAGTTTTTTTATGAGAAGAAAAAGGAAAATCCTAACTAAAACAAATAAAAAACAATCACTTTTTAATCACTCTAACTCTAGGGTTTAGCCTAACTCAACTAGACTAGCTCCTAACCAAAAACTCCTAAAGTGAAAAGATTAAAGTTTTACCCGGGTAGTTAGCCAGGTTAGGATAGTACTAGAGGATGATCAGAGATCAATTAAGTATCTCGTTCCTTGCGAAGCGCTTTACGTAACCCCTAAACCTTATATTAGACACTAACTAATCTAAGAAAACTTAAACCGGTTCACTTAAGGATTCTTTGTACCTTATTAAGCTCGAATACTTAGGGCCAACGTCTAATGAGTTTTATTAGGCTTGGGTGGTGTAGTGAGGAATTAATTATTTTTGAACTAAGGAAAGGATGGTGAAATCTCTCACCTTATCTTGATTATGGGGTTTTGCCCTTAAAAATATTTTAAGTGTGTGTCAAATCAAGATGCTCAAATCACTTTGGTGAATTCCTACTAACTGCCCTATGAATTAAAAACAACTAAAAGGGATGGTAAAAATAATTTTTTTAATTAGGGTTAACAATCAAACAAATAAGAAGGGGGAAATTTGTCTGAATTTATTATCTTGTTAGTAAATGTCAAAGTGGAGGGTGGATTTTATTATGGTCGACAAGAATAAAATCTTTTTTTTTATAAGTCCTATTTGTCTCTAATTGTGAAGAAGTAGCTAAAGGGTGAAATTGAAAATTCTAGAAAGAAGAGTTACCCAAAAGCAAATCTTCAAATTCTAGATCTCTAATCCGCGATCTTCAAGCTCCAAGCGGTTCCTTCACAAAAAACACACAAGTTAAGGAACCAAATTAAATAAAATCCTACTTAAGCACCCTCCCCGACAACGACGCCAAAAACTTGATGCGGCATAAACATGTACCACAAATTGCAAGTGTACAATTAATCAAGTTATAGTATAAAAAGTTATCGATCCCACGAGGAAGGTGTTTTGTAGGAGAAAATTAAAATTGGTTCTTATGTTGTGTGTGTGAAAAATAGGAGTGATGAGTGAATGTGATTGTGGAGAGATGGAGAGAATGAAAATGGTGTGTAAATAGGCGCAAAATGTAAGTGAGAGTGAGTGTGATAATGAATGAATGATTTTCACAAGGAGAGATGAATAAAATCAAGAATCAAAAAGAAAAATTAAGAATGAAAATAAAATTCAAGAAAGTAAAGATGACAGATTCAATTAAAGATATGAGTAATTTAGAATTGAATCCACTTCTTAGAAAATGGTGATTCATAGAGGGTTCTAGCCTAAAGACAAATCAAAGAATATAAAAATGAACAAAAAGAAAAACTAAAACCAAGAGGTTTCTAGCCTCAAGGTGAATAGTGCAAAAAATAAAAATCTAACTGCAAAATAAAAATCTAAACTATAAAATAAATTACAAGAATTAAATACAAGAAAATAAATCTACTCTATAAACATGAAATAAATCTAATCTATAAGAATAAAATAAATCTAAGGCAAGAGGGTTCTAGCCTCTTGGCTATTTAAACAAGAATAAAAAATCTAACTACAAGCATGGAAATAAATCTAAACTAATAAGCAATAAAAAAGAAATAAAAGAGAAAATAAGAACAACAAACCTCCAAATTAATCTTCATCTCCATCTTCATCATCAAACAAAGAGGAAAAAATTTAAAGTGGTGAAAAAAATTATTTTATTAATTATAACAAAAAGTTACAAATTTGAAAGGTCTTCTTAATTAAGAGTAACCCTCCTCTCTAAATGGAGATACAAAATTTTTTATACCCCTAACTCATTACTCTCTACCCCTATTTATAGTAAATATCAATGAATGAGAGCCCTTGGATTGAATCCAATTATCAAAAATCAGACATTGATCTGTAACTGATTCATCAGTATCGATGCCAGCATCGATACAAGCATCAATATCCTATCAAGTTTCTGCCTTCACAGATATCTTCGTCTTATCGAGATAAGCGATTTTCATATATTATATGTTAAATTCCGCCTTCCAGATTGAGAGATATCGTCGTTTCTTTGCGACCAACTATCTTGAATATATTTTTTTCATATTTGATTTTTTTATTTTCTCCGGCTTCTACAGGCTACCCGGCTTGATTCTGGGCTTGGGCTTTTTGGCTTTTGCTTGTGTTCTTTATTTAATTCATGGGTTTTTGTTAAGAGAAGAGATCTTGGGCTTTATTATTTATTAACCTGTAATTAAAGATAAAAATAATTATTAATGACATATTTATTTATATAAAATAGATAATGAGAGTATAAAATTGTAATAAAATATGATTATCAACATCCTAACAAATGAGATATGAACAATATATGTGCAAGGATATACAACTAAGGGCGATATAAACATGCAACAATCGCGATATAATAATATGCAAGAATAAATACGTCAATGCTAAACTCAAACACAAAGAAATGATCACGGAGTTCGGACATTCCTTTCTACGTCTCTGCTCCCCACTCTCGGGGAGAAATCCACTATCACACCGGGTTTTTAACAATCACCTGAAAACGTTTATACCACACAATATCGGTTTTCAACGCTCACCGATCAACGCTCACAATCGCACAATGTAACTATACTAACTACCACCTCAAATGTTGGTCTCTAGCCCGTGCCTCCCTCAAGTGTTAGGAATTACAACCTCTCTCTAGGTATTATCACCTAACTCACTCCTCTTGGGATGACCCCGTCTCTCACCACACACTCCTCTTGGTGTACTAAGAGCATCTCCAAGGGTTCCCTTGGATGTCCCTTAATTTAGGGGGAACTATTGGGGAAGGGATTGGTTCTTCTCCAATGGTTCCCCTTAAAATCCCCCTACCCCTTAATAAATTATATTTAGTTTTTTAATTTTATGAATTAAGATTTAATTAAATATGTAGTTTATTTATAAATGAATAAATAATTAAATATTAATAACTAAAAATAATTAATTAATTAATTAATCTAAATTAAGAAATTACTTTATATAATCATTAAATTAATTAATTAAATTAAAATTTAACAAATAATTAATTTAGATAATATTTAATTTATATAAATCGTATTAAAAGTTGAATATTATTTTAAATTTAAATTCATATTATTTTAATATTAATTTTATTTAACAATAATATCTCAACGGTCATATTTCAATGGTCATATTCTAACGGTCATATTTTAACGGTCGTATTTCAACGGTCGTTTTTTAATTAAATATGGTCACTCCTTCTATAAATAGCACTACCAGTGTCCTTCATTTTCACTAAATTCAAATTCATTCAATTTTTTTAACCCAATCTTCAATATTATTTATGGCTAGTAATTTGTTACGTTCCTTGCTACAAGAGGAAGAGGATGATGACGATGATGATTACGCGACCTTATTAGCAATCGCATCTTTGGAAGAACACCACTCCAGTGAAGGTCAAAGTTCTCATCGTCGTGGTTCCATTCCAGGCCACGCTGTAATTCAACGCAATAGAGCTGAAGGTCACGAGAGACTTTTTCATGATTATTTTAGTGAATCTCCTGTGTATCCAGCAAAACTATTTCGAAGGAGGTTTCGTATGCATTGCCCACTATTTTTGCGTATTTTATCCGCAGTGGAAACACACGATTCCTACTTTGTCCAGAAACGGGATGCTGCTGGGAAAATTGGTTTATCCTCACTACAGAAAGTAACCGCTGCTATGAGGATGCTTGCTTATGGAGTATCAGCAGATTCTGTGGATGATTACGTGCGGATTGGAGAAAACACCGCTATAGAGAGTCTCGGCATGTTTACCAAAGCAATTGTTACAATTTTCGGTGATGAGTATCTAAGGTCACCAACTGACGAGGACACTGCAAGATTTCTTGCAATTGGCAAACAACGGGGATTTCCTGGGATGTTAGGAAGCATTGACTGCATGCATTGGAGATGGAAGAATTGTTCGGCTGCGTATCATGGTATGTATACTGGTCACAACCACACTCCTACAGTAATTTTAGAAGCTGTTGCTTCCTATGATCTTTGGATTCGGCATTCTTATTTTGGTTTACCAGAAGCTCTTAATGACATTAATGTGTTAGAACGGTCTTCCGTTTTTTCTCAACTTGCTGAAGGGCATGGTCTGACTGTTAATTATACAGTCAATGGTCATGAATACACGATGGGATACTACCTTGCTGATGGTATATATCCGTCATGGGCAACATTTGTTAAAACAATTTCTTTACCACAAGGAAATAAAAGAAAACATTTTGCTACACTTCAAGAGTCGGCAAGAAAGGATGTAGAGCGAGCATTCGGGGTACTCCAATCACGCTTTGCAATTGTGCGTGGACCAGCTCGCTCTTGGGATGAGAAAATATTAAAAAATATTATGCAAGCATGCATAATAATGCATAACATGATTGTTGAAGATGAAAGAAATGATGATTATATCGACTTCACGTACGATGCTGCTGAGGAAGCCCCAACTATATCAGTGTCTCACGAACGTACAATAGATTTGTGTGAATTTATTCAGAATCATCATCGCATTAGAGACAGACAAACTCATTCTCAATTGCAATTGGATCTTGTCGAACATTTATGGGAACGAAATGGTGGGCTTTAGTAAGGGATTTGTATGCTGATGTAATATTAATGTCATTTAATTTAGTGTTGCAAATAAGGACCTGTTAGTTGATGTAATATTGATGTTATTGAATTTCTATATTAATATGTGATCATATTTGATTTTTGAGAAAAGTTTCCATTTGCATAAATAGAACTTCATAAAATCTTCAAATACGATACATCATCTTCAAGTACGATACAACAAGAGTAAATTGAAATACATAAGAGCACACTAAATATGATACATCATCTTCAAGTATGATACACCATCTTCCTTCTAATTTGAACTACCACCACCAAATTGCCTTTCAAGAATTTCCATCTTCAACTTATTGTAACAATGGAGGCATGCCATCAGTGTTAATTGCCATAATCCTCTCATCTTGTTTCATAGCTTTCAATCGCATTTTTTCCTTTTTGATATTTTGAGCTTCTTGAGCGACCTGTAGTCTGGCTTGCTCTATCCTTATGCGCTCTTGCTCCTAAACATAAATTTGACCAAATAATTCTGCTCTCTTTATTTCTTTTTCTTTCCGACCCTGCTTCATTTCATCAATAAACAACATCACTGGTGTAATTTCAGAAGCCACATGCTTGTCTTTACCTTGTTTCAACCTTTCTTTTGAAGCCTTTATTCCTATGGGCCTTGACGAACCCTCAGTAGGACATTCGTCTTCCCTACAATTTATTGAATCTGGAGTTGCAGGAGAAGATGTAGCAGGACTTGAATTTTTTGACCTCTTAGATTTTTTCATTGAAAATTGGCCAAGCCACTTTGGATGGAACCTTAACTCATTCCAACAATGTAAAAATTGAAAAGTTGCTCCTTGCATGCATTGAAACATTTGCATCGCTTCCATAATCTAATTAAAAAATAAAATAAATTTACTAACATGCAAAAAGTAAAATAATTAATAAATTATATAAATCTAATCAGTTTAAATAATTTGAAGCCACAATTAGTACCTTGTCATTCTCTGTCACGCCACTTTGATTTCTTGCTTCAATTTGATTAAAACACCCACAAAATTTACTAACTGCAATTTGAATAGCGGACCAACGGTGCTCTAACCCTTTTTGATCACGATCGCTACTGAATGTTTTGTTTTCATGATAGTAAGTCGCTACTCGGTGCCAAAATATGGAATATTTTTGCAACGTCCCTTGCACTGGATCAATGCTAGTGTTGATCCATGCAGATACAAGCAAGGTGTCTTCTTCGATCCGATATTTTGATTTTCGCATCGACTTCTTTTGCAATGGTACATCTTTTATTGTATTTTCTTCAGGTATCTGGCTGAAACGATTGCTCTTCATATTGATCTTCCCATGGATAATGACTAGTCATCAAATTGACATAATATGGATTATTATTTTCTGCCATCTACATCAGTATAAATCTCATATGAGTATGATTTAATTAAAATTCTCAACTTGTTAAAAATATAAGAAACATGAAGTGCAGTTATAATTAAACAAAAAATATAACCTACCTTAAATTGTAGTATATATGATGAAATAGAGGTAGAAACAATAAAAGAGTGAAGTGTGAAAGTGAACATCAGGGTAGTGCCTTATTTATAGGGTAAAAATTAATTAGATAGTTTTAAAAAAATTAGCTATTCTAGCTAAAAAACAAAAAAAAGCCTATACTAGAAAAATAGCCTAGACTAGGAAAAAAGCATATACAAGAAAACACCCTATACTGCAAAGACAAAACCTATAATTAAAAAAGGCTATACTAGAAAAATAACCTACACTAGAAAAAAAGCCTATACTAGAAACACACCCTATACCACAATGACAACCTATAATTAAAAAAATCCTATACTAGAAAAACAGCCTATATTAGAAAAAAAACCTATACTAGAAAAACACTTTATACTAGAAAAAACAACCTATAATTAATAAAAACTATTAATAAAAAACTATAATAAAAAATTATAAGAGGTACATTTTAAAAAATACTAATCAAATTAAATTAACTATACATTAATTTAATTATATTATTTTAAATTAATTAACTATACATTAACTAAATTTAATAACACATAAATTAACACTAAAAGAAAATATATTATTATAAAATTATAAAGGGAAGGTTAATGGACTTTAACCTTCCCCTTAATTTAGGGAGAAAGTTTAGGGACTTGGGGTGAAGGGAGAAGTTTTCCGGTCCATTGGAGTCCATATCCCTTAAAACTCGCTTAATTTAGCTAAGGGGCCGGATTTTTCCGGCCCCTTGGAGATGCTCTTACCACCATTTATCTCTATCCCTATTCATAGTCCAGTCTCCATCCCTTTCTCAACACTGCCTCACCTCAGCTGACCTCACCTGTCCCAGTTTCTTGTCCCATCATCGTGGAAACAAAAACTTTGAATGAACTACTAACTGTTTGGTTCCCTGTTTTTGAGAGAAAGTGCTCTCTTGAAAGCCTGCCAAAAGTGTCACTTTTTGGCAGGCTTTCAGCCAAAATCTTCTTTTTTAGAGGTAATTTTGGCTGAAAGCCTGCCAAAAAGTGACAATTTTGACACTTTTGACAGGCTTTTAAGAAAGCCTTTCCCTCAAAAACAGGGAACCAAACAGCCCCTAAGGAGCTCAAACAAGCTATGTCCATGTATATAGTTTCAGCTGAATTTTGGCACCTCTTTTTCACGAACCGCTCTTAGTCTTTTATTTAGTTTGGAAGTTGCTAGAAGAAGTAATGAAAAGAACAATTAAAAGGTAGAAATGAAAACAAAAGCCTCGTTCATCTAGCTTTTAGACAATATATTCTTATTGATGTTTAACTAAATTTATTTAAAATTTAGTATATACTCTAATTGATTGATTTTCTCCAATATCTTACACCATTAGAAAAATTTGTTCATTCGGTCACCTAATAATACTAAATTTGTGTTAGAATATACTAGGCCTGTCCATCCGGGCCGGGCAAAATCGGAGCCCGGACCCGGACCTGGGTACCCCGGGCCGGGTTCCGGGCTGTCCCGGATTTTTTCCATTTTTTTATCAAATTTTTTAAATTTTATTTAAATTTTAAATTATACAAAAAAAGACAAGAAAAATTAATAAAAAACAATAATTTTATTAATCACTTAAAATAACATAAATTACAAATAAAAAATGATAAAAATAAATTCTTTATTAATAATTAATAAATCATTTATAAATTACAAGTACAAATTTATTTTGGAATTCATCGCATCATAATAGATAAGTACATCCCAACTAGGTTGGCACTTACTCACCTATATCACTATCATTTGCAACTATTTCCAAAATAATTCTTTATAAATTTTAAGCTAAGATATAAAAATTATAATTTGATTAATATTATTTATTCTTTATATCTATCTGCTAGTCCCAATTCTTCAAATTTATCTTCAATTCCAGCCATCTGATTGATGCCTTGCGTTCGCTTCTCGTACCTCCACCAATCTTGTAAGCACATCACTGCTTGTACAGTATACGGATCTAAACATGTCCTGTGGTCGTCGATCAAACGTCCTGCTATGCTGAAGGTGGATTCCGAAGCTACCGTCGAAATCTGCACTGTTAGTAAGTCACGAACCATGGTGGAAAGTATAGGATATGAAACTGATCCATATACTTTCCACCATTGCAAAATATCTAAAGCATCCCTTGACATTTAACTAAAGAAGCAGATAAATATTCATCTATTTCAGAAACCTCCAATGATGACGATCCAAGTCCAGATCCACCAGTTAGCTCAGCTACCATTACATACCTATCAAAACTTACACTTTTACCTCGGGACTGTTGTGTAGCTACACCATGTCTCGGTACATACTCATCATATAAGGTTTGAAAATAATTTTTAATAGCTAAATGATGAGTAGTAGCTGTAAGGGTGGTTCCATCATCTAAGTGTATAATCTGATTACCATACAAGGATTGTAACAAACTTCGAAGGCCAATATCCTTCAAGCATGGATCAATAAGAACTCCCAAACCAAAAATATGAGGAATAGGCCTAAAATACTTATTAAATTTGCTCTCCATTTGAAAAATCATAGGTCCAAAAGTATCATCCATACGATATTTCCCAAAAAAATATTGAATATTTAAAATTTGTAAAGCAACTAAAGTAATGGTTGGATAATAACAGCCAGATAATAACATTGTAGCATCATAAAAAACTTATAACATTTCATTTAAATTATATATAATTGTCCATTCATCTTCAGTTATTCCATAAGTGCTACCAGAACTAGAAGCATAATAGTTTATAAAATCAGTTATAATGTCTTTATATTCTATTGCTACACTTAACATTGCATAGGTGAAATTCCACCTATGGTCAACATCTTTTGGAATTAGTTTGGGCTTTACATTTTTTTTTTTACAAAATTATTTCCATCTTTTAAGTATTTGTTCAGAAGCATTATGCATATAAGCAACTGTTCTAACCTTTTCTATCATGGGTTTAATTTCAGTAAATACACTTTGAACAATTAATTTTAAGGGGTTTTTGCTTTTAGACCCATTTGTTTACTCTCATTTATCTTTAAACCCAAGCACTATTGTTTGTATCTTTAACCCCAATTTACTTTTTGTATTTATCTTTAAACCCAATCTAGTCATCTAGGCTATTAAGAACAAAAAGTATAATATTTTGAAGATTGGGTTTAAAGATAAATACAAAAAATAAATTAGGCTTAAAGATACAAACAATAGTGCTTGAGTTTAAAGATAAATGGGAGTAAACAAATGGGTCTAAAAGCAAAAACCCCTAATTTTAAAATATAACAGATACACCTAATATGAAAAAGATCACCATGATATGGCAATGATAAAGTTGATCTGGTAAAATCAACAGCTACATTGTTATTACTTGCATTATCTAGTGAAAGAGAAAATATTCTTTCTGAAATTTCTAATTTTATAAGTTCTTCAATTATTAAATTTGTAACATTAATACCAGTATGTGACTCTTCTATTGTAATAAAAGAAATAACTCTTTTAAACATTTGCCAATTTTCATCAATCCAATGTGCTGTGATACATAAATATCCAGTTTGTGGTCTAGATGTCCAAATATCAGAAGTTAAAAAAAATTTACAGTTTAAATTTTTAAAATAAGAAATTATTTTATTTGTTCCTCCTGATAATATGTTAAAATATCACGTTGATAGGTTTGACGAGAAATTTTTTTAAATGCAGGATAAAAACAATCTCTAAACATATCTTCAAATTCATCATCTTCTACTAATTTAAAAGGAAGGTTTTTAAGAATGATAAACCTGATTACGCATTTCCTGGCTCTGGCAGCGTCATAGTTCCAACTACCGAGACTACCAGAAGAGGAGGATTGAGAAATCATAGATTGTCGGATATCACCTTGAGGAGTCTGACCTTTGTTGTGTTTATCTAAATGGCGTTTGAGGTGGTTGGTGCCGCTCTTATGATGAGCTTGAAAAATCTTACCGCACAACTCACACTTAGCCTTCTGGATGAGGATCCTACCGTATTCATCCTTGGTGGCGTCGATCTTCTCGTAAAAATTCACACATCGGATCTTGGCCTTTTAGAAGCTCTTGATGCAGATTCATCGCCACCGGATTCGGGATTAATTTCGGTAGGAGTAGACCTAGTAGGAGGACTCATTTCAAGATCGGGAGATATGTTTTGCTCTTCATAATGAGATCCGGAAGCTATTTGATGAAAGGATTAGAAAGTATAAGAGAGTATAAAAGTATAAGAGTATAAGAGAGAAGTAGATGAGTTTTGGTTGAAGAAAACAAATAAAACCCCCCCTCTATTTATAGAACCAGCCCCCTAAGTAAATGACCAAAATAACCTCACAACATAGCCGTTTTTGACCGTTTTTGGGGACAAAACGGTCAAAAGAACGTTTATGGCCGGGCCGCTAGCCCGGCCCGGCTCGGCCCGGCTTTTTTCGGCAACGGTCACCAATGGTGATCGTTGCCATCGGGCCGGGCTCCGGGCTCGGGCTGCCCGGCCCGGATTTATGCCCGGCGTCGGCCCTATTCCTGGCCGGGCAGGGCCCGGGCCGGGCGCTGCTGAGGCAGTCCGGATCCGGGCCCGGATTTCCGAGCCGAGGTCGGGTCGGGCTCCGGACCGACGGGTTTTTTGGACAGGCCTAGAATATACTAGTTAACAAAAGACATCTTCCGGATCCTTCTTTAATATTGGATTACCCTCGCTCAAACCGTCAACACACATAACACATGTCATGTCATGCAAAATTAGGCTCTCAGTATTTATGAGCTATGATGGTGGAAGACGTTAAACCTATGAAAAATCTTGCTCAAAATCTCATTTGTGTGTCATGGATATTATGGCGGATTTGCAGGGGCACTAAGAGCATCTCCAACAGCTTCTCCAAAAATTTCTCCAAAATGGAGAAACAAAAGTCATATTCTCCAAATTATTTTTGCTCCAACTCCAACAGCTTCCCCATTTTAAAAAATCGCATTTATTACAATAATAAAGCTCTCCCAAAAAATTTGGAGAATGCTACAGATTTGGGGAAGGCTCCCTATTTTTTCTTCTCCTTCCCTATTTTGAGGAATGGGATGGGGAATCTGTTGGACAAAAAAAAAAGCTCTATATTCCCCAAAATTGAGTATTTCAAGAAGATGGGGAAACTGTTGGAGGTGCTCTAAAATCCAACTAAAGTCTGTCAAGTTGCACATAAATTTTTTGGAGCACATCCGATACAAATCTAGGTGACATTAACGTAGTTCTAGAAAATAATATTTGATACATCTATTTTACATACACAATTATAGAAGTTCTCTACAATTAAAAATGTAGAGAATCCTTGCCTAACTATGGGATCCTCTATATCCTAAATTGTAGAGGATGCTTACAACTCACCAATATCAATTTTCTCACTCTATGGAGTCTATCTATTATATTAACTAAATAATTATATTAAAACTCTCTTAATTATGGGGGTCTATTGTATTAATCAATTTTATTATCCGTCCATACAATTATAGGTATTCTCTATAATTTAAGACATAGGTGATCTTTTCTCACCAAACAATGTATTTGTTTAGAAAAATTTAACCTCTCGGTTCTATTTTCACATAAAAGATTATAAAATCTCGACCAAATACACGGAAGTAAAGATGCCCAGTGACGTAATGCAAATATGATAAGTTAAGATGATATTAATTTTTAGTAATACTCACCAAATATTCACATTGCGCTTTCTCGGCGGGCCCACATCCAATGGGCTCATATTTATATTAGCCTACTAAAGACCCGTTTGGATGTGGTATTTTACTCTGAATATTAGAAGGAAAGCTGTCAAAATGATAGTTTTTTGACAAACGATTTTGGAGGGAAAATATTTTAACAGCTTTCCTCACAATTTTGAAGGTAAAATACCTCATCCAAACGGGCCCTAAAAGTGAAAGCATACTAGTGGTCTCGTAGCACAACTGATCTCCCTCCAAAACACTCGCGAAGCCCCAATCACATACGCCCCCCCCCCCCCCCGCCCACCCCCCCCCACACACACACACACACACACACACACCATCCATTCCAATCCTCTTGGCGAATCTCGAAGGAAAATTCCTGAGCTGATTCTTTGCTCCGAACAGATTCAGATTGTGCTGGATTTGATGATTCTTGCCGTAAGAATTCTCTGTCTCAGCTTTATTTCTACTCTTTTTTGGGCTAAGTTCCGAAATTCATCGGATATTTAAAAAATTAGGGTTCCTAGATGACTGCGTTCAGATTTAAGTTGTAACGAGTTGCTTGATATCTGCGTGTTTCTAATGGATTTGTTTTGTGCACTGGTTAAAGGAAGGTCAAGAGTGAAAAGTGCATTGCTATTTGCTAGTGTAACAACAAGAATCTTATTCCTCTGTAATGTGTTTGATTTTGGAAGAAGTAATTGTGAGAAAATTTGCGCTGACTGCGTATTCTTGGATTACTGTTGTTGGCGAGGATGTTATTAGAGGCTTTGGAGCGTGAAATATAAGTTGGGGAAGGGTGTGTATGCAGATCTTTTGAAAACATTGACCAAAAAAAAAAAAGGAAGAGTAAAACCCAATGTTCCAGCTGATTATTAATATATCTTAAAATTTCTTCAACTAATCCATTTTTGGCTTTGCATTTTCCAAGTAATTAATCTTTTCTCCCTTCAGTAAGTTAACCATTGACTCGGTGTTGAATTTATGGACAAGTCAACTACAGCACTAGAGTTCTGTGTCATTGAACCAAGAAAGGAAGTTCTCGGCTGAGGAGGTCTATTTTATTCGGCGCGTAGAGCTTGTGCCGTGAATGTGAGGGAGAAGTCCATCATCAATTTTATGACGGTATGTGAGGGTAAGCCAATGTTCTTGAATGCCGTGAATGCCGAGGGAGAAGTCAAGAATAAGTATTTTATCCAAGCATAGCTAGAAAAGTGCATCACAGAGGTGGGACCGAAGAATGTCATCCAAATCATAACCGATAATGCTTCGGCATGCAAGGCCGCGGGAGGGCTTGTGGAGGGCACCTGGCCTCACATATTTTGGACTCATTGTGTAGCCCATACACTCAATCTTGCTATCAAGAATATTTATGCGGCTAAGAACACGGAAGCAAATGCTATGGCTTATGCACAATTATATTGGATTACAGAGATCTCCGATGATGCATTGTTTATGAAGAATTTTATCATGAATCACTCTATGTGGCTTTCCATGTTTAATGATTATTCCAAGATGAAGCTCCTATCGATTACCGACATAAGATTTACCTCGTGGATTATTATGTTGAAGAGGTTTAAGGTCGTCAAAAGAGTCCTCCAAGACATGGTCCTTAGTGATCGATGGAACTTGTATAGAGAAGATGATGTGGGAAAAGCTCAATTTGTGAAAGAGAAAGTCCTCGATGATTTATGGTGGGACAAGATAGATTTTATTCTTGACTTCACTGGCCCAATCTATGAAATGATAAGGGTCACCGACACCGATACACCATGTCTTCATTTGGTGTATGATATGTGGGATACAATGATTAAGAAGGTGAAGCAAGCTATTTATAGGCATGAGGGTAAAAGGAATAACGAGGAATCTCCTTTTTATGAGGTGGTTCACAAGATCTTGGCGGATAGATGGAATAATAGCAACACCCCGCTTCAATGCTTGGCACACTCTTTAGTTCCAAGGTAATATTTCACATTTCACTCTTTAATGCGAATATTTCTATTACTTAATACCTTGTGGGCTAATTCTTGTTATTAACGAATATAGGTACTATCATTTCACATGGCTCATTGAGAACGTCAATCGGCAAACTCCAAATCAAGATCTTGAGATCTCTACGGAAAGAGCAAAGTGCTTAAGAAGATACTATCCTAACCCAGATGAACGACGGACGGTGAACTTGGAATATGCTAAGTTTGTGGGGGCTTTGGAGGCTTTTAGTGATCCGGATTCTCTTTCCGATAGAGCACATATGGATCCTAAGTCATAGTGGCTTTTTTATGGTGCAAGTACTCCAAATTTGCAATCATTGATCGTAAAGCTTCTAGGCCAACCTTGCTCCTCTTCTTGTTATGAACGGAATTGGAGTACGTATGGTTTCATTCACTCCTTAAAGAGGAACAAGCTAACCTCGACACGTGCGGAGGATCTTGTTTATGTTCACACCAACCTTCGCTTACTTTCTCGAAGTTCGAAAGAGTATATGGAAGGGGAATCAAGAATGTGGGATATTGGTGGAGATACCTTTGAATCATTTCAAGGTGCCAGTATTTTAGATGTTGTCATCCTTTCTCTTGACGAGCCCATGATGGAGGCCGTTGTGTTTAAGGAGGATGAAGGAGTTGAAACCATAGAATGATCTTTTGATGTTTTAACTTGAGAGCTTTTGGTTGTAATTTTTGCAATGTTAGTAACTTAGTATTTTGTAGCCATGGAACTAGTTGCAACTTGAACTTTATTCTCTTGTATTTTGATATGCTTAAGATGAAAGTAATGAAAATTAAAATTTGATATTATCTTCAAATCAGTTACATAACTTACATTTGTCATTGATTATACAAGTCAATGTTACATAATAATATAACATAAAAAATTGATCTATTTTTCTATATGTTCATCTTCTTTTTCTTGTCTTCTTTAACATTATTGTCTTTAATTTTCTAAGAGATCATTGCCATCCCGACGTCTTAATTCACACCTGCAACACACACTTTTCTTTAGTTTCTTATTTATAATCTCCACTTTACATAACAAAAAATATGAAAATGTAATATGAATTTAATTCAATATTGATCTATATATAATAATAATATTAAAAAAATCTAGCCGTGTCGTCGTGTCCTAATTTTTTGGGTTTTGTTGTGTCCGTGTCGTGTCCGTGTCGCCGTGTCCGTGCTTCATAGGCATAAACATGAGGTCCTGGATATCTTTGTGGAATGGAAAAAAAATAAAGCTGTAAACAGGTAGAAAGGTGAAAGTACTCTGTTCTGATAATGATGGTGAGTACAAGAGTGATCTATTTTTATAATTTTGTCAGAATCACGACATTAGGCGTCATTTCAGAGTTAGGGAGACACCACAACAAAACGAGATGACCGAGAGATTGAATCGTACATTGCTGGATAAGGTACGTTGTATGCTCTCACAGAGTGAATTAGCTAGATCTTTTTGAGCCGAGACGTTGGTTTATGCGAGTCATCTCGTGAATAGGTTGTAGTGCACCGTGATACATGAAAAGACTCTTATTGAGGTATGATCTGACTCAGTGGCTAGTGATTATGATTTGATTCGGATATTTGGGTGTCCAGCTTACTATCATGTGAATGATGAGAAATTAAATTCGAGGGCTAGAAAAGCGGTCTTTGTGGGTTTTAGAGATGAAGTTAAATGCTTCAAGTTATGAGATCCAGAAGATAAGAAGATGATCATTAGCAGAGATGTCACGATTGATGAGATTCACATTATGAGACCTCCGATCTCTCAGCAGGTGGAGGAAGGCAAGACTACTGAGGTGTCACAGGTGGTAAAAGATGATGTGACTCCACAGACTTCAGATATGTATTGTATCCATTAAGGCTCCTACAAAGGTGACACCGGGAGGAGATATGATAGATGGGCAGGTGAAGAATACAGTGGATATTAGGACTTAGGAACATGGTCATGTTCAAGAGTCTTTTGCAGCTAATAGACCAAGAAGAATCATTCGTCGGTCAGCTAGATATGATGATGTGATGATAGCATATGCTTTGTCAGTGAAGGTAATTGATGATTTGGTTCCTACTATATATAAGAAAACAGAGTCGAGCTCTGATTCAATCAGGTGGAGGAAAGCTATGGAGGAGGAAATGCATTCTCTTCAAAAGATTGACACTTGAGAACTTGTAAAATTACCAAATGGTACGAAAGCAATTGGATGCAAGTGGGTGTATGCAAAGAAAGAAAAATCTTCTGATGGGGATATTCGATACAAAGCCAGATTGGTTGTCAAAGGATATGCCCAACTTGAGGGCATTGATTACAGCAAGGTATTCTCATCTGTTGTGAAGCATTCATCGATAAGAATACTATTAGCATTGGTAGCACAACTGGATTTGGATTTAGTCCAGATGGATGTGAAAACAATCTTTTTACATGGAGATTTAGAAGAGGAGATCTATATGTCACAACCGATGGGTTTTAGAGCTGCAGGCAAGGAAGATTTATTATGTAAACCGAAGAAATCTCTTTATGAATTGAAACAATCACCGCGACAATGGTACAAGAGATTCGGCAGTTTCATGATTGACCAAGGGTACACTAGGAGCCTATATGACCCGTGTGTGTACATGCACAAGCTACAGAATGATGAGTATATTTATTTATTATTATATGTTGATGATATGCTCATTGTTTTCAGGAATACTTCAGCTATTAGAAAGTTAAAAAAGGAGTTGTCATCCGAATTTAAGATGAAGGACCTTGGAGAAGCAAAAAAAGATATTAGGTATGGAAATTGAGAGAGACAGGATGAAGGGGAGGTTGAAGTTGACTCAGAGGAGTTACTTGTAAAAGATGCTGAAGAAATTCAGTTTTGATGGTAATGCCAAGGCGGTGAGTATTCCATTAGCTTCCCACTTTAAGCTATTAGCTAAGATGACACCTGTTTCAATTGAGGACCGTGAATACATGTCTAAAGTTTCATATGTCAGTATTGTGGGTAGCTTGATGTATGATATGGTGTGTACAAGGCCAGATTTATCACGGGCAGTGAGCATGATATCTAGGTATATACACAATCCCGGGAAGGATCATTGGGAGGCCGTAAAGTGGGTCTTACGGTATATCAAAGATATCGTAGATGTTGGTTTGGTATTTGAGAAGAATAGGAGAAATGGGTAGGATTGAGTTGGATATGTAGATTCATATTATGCTGAGGATCTTGACAAGCGCCGGTATACTACTGGATATGTGTTTACACTAGTAAGAGCACCGGTGTGTTAGAGATATACACCTCAGTCTACAGTGGCTCTTTGGTTACATGGGTTATTGGATGACTTGTGGATTGTACAATATACCATTAGGGTAAAATATGATAGCATATCAGCTATCTATTTGGCAAAGAACTAGGTGTATCATGTCCGAACAAAGCACATTGATGTCAGGTTCCATTTTGTGCGAGATGTCTTGGATGGTGAAGACATTATATTAGAGAAGATCCACACAAAGGACAATCCGGCGGATATGTTGACCAAAGTTATCACTGGGGTGAAATTTGATCATTGTTCGGAGTTGTTGAACATTCTTCGTTATTGAGGGTCTCTGAAGGCCATTTGGGTGAACTACGTGAGGCTTGATTCCTTGAGCAAGAGAATACGTAGGCAGTCGGTTTGATACAACAAATTTGATGAGTTGATACTGACATGGTGAAGATCCTTGTTAGAGTTCTCATTTGGATTCCTGACTTGTTGTGGATTGCGTCCGTTTTTGTGGATTGATTCCACTTCGTACTGGACGCAACAAGTAGGGTGGTTGGTATTGAGGTCGGCTCAATTTTTGGGAAAAACTTCACCGATGTGGAGATTTGAAGAAACAGCGATGAGGATCAGGAAAAATGAAGACTGCGTTTTTGGTTGTAGGTCGGTCAACCGCGAGCTTGAGGCCGGTTGACCGAATCCGTGCACATTATAGTGTTCAAGAAACATTGTTCGGGTCGGTCGACCGGCCAAGCCTATGCGGTCGACTGATTGTTGTGGAATTTACAGGGTTAAAAATTGACCCTCTGGCCAGTCGACCGTGGATATAGTCTCGATCGACCGGATCGCGATTATGGATCTGGTCGGTTTTCCCGGTTGGTTTTGGATTCCTATTTGATATAAATAGGAACATGAGTTTTCTAGGGTTATGTGAGAGATTAAGAACTGACATTTGAGCATTGTTTGAGCACTTAGAAAGGGAGAATTTGTGAAGGATTTGCGAGTTTTGTTTGATGGTTATTTTGTGAGGTTATTGAGTGATTGTAAACCCTATTTGTACTCTCTCTATTAGTGAGATCTTCCCCCTCCTTGCCCCATGGACGTAGTCACATTGCCGAACAACGTAAAATTTGGTGTCTTACTGTGTGGTGCTTGTGTTTGGTTGTTGATTTGTTCTCCTATGTCGTTCGTTTGTTGTGTTTCGGATTCCGCTGCGCACAACATGAATAGGAAAGATGTGTGTGCATGATGTATAGGAGCTTGCATGTGCAGCACATTGGGTCTTTATGTTCATGCCAACTTTTCACTAGTCAAAAGTCATATATTAGGAAGTTTCCTAAGGATCCAACGCTGTCACATGAAATTGAAAAAACTTAAAGATGCATTGAGGAAAAATAGTTTAACGAGTAGAACTACACATCATGATGTAATAATAAAGAACATATATGCTATATATGCCTCATTTGGGTACTCACTGAGTTCTTGCTAATTCCCAAGGAGAAGATAACGGTAGGTGCAAAGTGAAACCCCGAGATGTACTAAATCAGCTCTCAAATCAAGGAAAAATCTAAGGAATCAACTTCTTCATTGCTACCTGATAAGTTTATTGAAAGAACAAAGAATAGGGGATTATAACTTATACATGGTTACATGCTCGCTATTTTCTTTATTCACGAGTCAACAAAAAGAAGAGAACTTAGACCAAATACGTGCATATCTTTCTATTTCTTTTGCCATGGCTTTAGGATTGAAAGTACAATGATGATTGCAATTATCAGAAGGATTGCGATGGCAATCATCATGCATTTCCTTGAGTTCTTCTGTAGGCTCTTTGCGACATGGAGTGCTTCTGTTCCAGATTGTACATGGTTCACTGCATTGCTCACCTGAAACCATATTTCCAACTCAATGGCATTATAATGAAACATAGCAGCAAGAGAAGAAAATTTTATGAGATGCTAGTGTTACATTGATTTTTCCTTATTGTTATTAAAACGACATTTGTGCTAATTTAAACAAAAAAGTTATTTTATATGACGTGTTCTTTAAGCATAGATCAATAGCCATTCTGAAAGTCGGCATGCAAAATAAATGCATCCACACTGAAGAAAGCAAATTACTTATCCCTGTCATTCTCTAGCCCAGTAGTAGTTTCTTATGTTTGGCATAAAAACACTAACCTGAATCTCAATGTTATCTAATATCTCCCCTTGTGCTTCCACCAATACTGCCATATCCATGAAAACCTAGTGACGAAGGAAAAAAAAGAGAGATTGAATGATTAATTTCCGCATCATATTTAACAGTTTGGAGGTAGCAGCTACCTGATGCAGTTCAAGTAGCTTTTTCTCAATCTCCTTGACAGCATCATGTCGTTCTTGCATCTCTTCCAGAGTATCAATCACCTAAATGCATGATTGAAGCTTGGTTATACCATTTGTAGGCCTGTCTACTGTAGAAGGGTGTTATAGAGATTGAAAGTGTAGATGAATGCTAAAAGTATTGGTTTTATAGTTTGTCTAGTTAAACTTGTATGCATTTTCCTGATATCCTGCATTAACTTAAAATTGCAGATATTTCTCTATCTATCAATTATTATCTTCATCTGGTAAATTGAACATAGAAACTATAACAAAGCTTGCTTACCTCCAAAGGGCAATTGGAATATATTTGGACAACCACAGCAAAAATGCTCAATGGATGAAGTTGTTATATCTTCTTCTCTTTAGTCAGAATCAGGTTTGTATTTATTACGCTTCTTGTTCACCTTGGCTTCGGCCAGGTGCACTTTGTACTGTTAACTGTTCGCTTTTTGATTTTTCTAGGTTAGGTCATAGATTTGTACTGTCTACTAGCATTGCTTTAATACGTGTTAGATGGTTCACTTCGATCTTTGATGTGTATGTGTATTTGAATCATCATTAGGTGTTCTATACATTACATCCAGTGCAATGTGGTTTCTGCAATCTCCTGCTTCTCAGAAGGGTTAAATATCTGCAGCCTTACCCCTACAAACCCATGGGGAAAGTCCTGTATTAATCTGTTTCTTTTATCATCATCCATTAAGGATGTTGGATTTTTCTCCATATTTTTTTATGTGATGAATTCCAGTGTATCTTTTATGCAAGGGGTATGCACACCTTGCCTTTTCCTATCAACTTTAATAGACTTGGGATTTTCTTCTTTTGTTACTGGCATAAATTTAGCTGCTAGGAATGTTCTGTTGCTTGTGAATAACAATTAATGTTATATAAGAGTAAAGTTACATTAAAACACATTGTGGACAATTTGCGAAAAAAAAATCTTCCTTCTTTGTCTAATTTCTTCCCTGATTAAGGTCAGTTTCAACTTGAACTATCTATTAAACCAGTACATGGATCCCATTTACAAGGCAGCATTATCCTTTTAGGGAAAGACATCATTAACTGTATTTCTATTATTTTGGTATTTTGTTTTTGCGACTGGGTGACGTTATTGTCCTGTTCACATGGTGTGTTAACAACGCTAGGTATTAGACGGACAGAGTGTATATAGTTGGATTAACAAATAGGTAATACCTTTTTTCTGTCTCAACTTCCGTAATTGGTAAGCATGTTATGTAATGACTCCTTTTATCAAAGAAGCCAAGATTCAAAAGTAAGGATATAGAAGGATATAAGATTCTAAAAATAATACTTTCTTAGTACAAGGCTAGTCTGCATTATGATCATAGTTAGCCAAACCTGTCCTCTTCCCATCTCTTGAATTGCCTTTTGTAAGATTTGCTCACTATTTCCAGTTTCAATCAGGTGGTCAATCATCTACACAGGTTTCGAACAATCAGAAGAGATGATTTAAGACATATACACATATCAAACTGGTGACTGCGAGTTATTATCTCACCTCTTCAGTCGGTTTGGTTCCAGTGACTGTTCAAATTAAAAGATTGGAAGTTAGAGCCTGTTAATGAGAAGGTTAAGTGCAATGTTAGCAAAAGGAGCAGAAACCTGTGAAGACCCTTCTCTCGACAACCTCTCTGTATTCGTCTTGAATGGTTTTCCGGAGATTCTGCAAATGAAATTTTGTTACCGTAATGATAATTAGAATCTTGATCTTAAACACCAAAAATCAGCAGAT
This sequence comes from Asparagus kiusianus, assembly GCA_022839385.1. Classification (NCBI taxonomy): domain Eukaryota; kingdom Viridiplantae; phylum Streptophyta; class Magnoliopsida; order Asparagales; family Asparagaceae; genus Asparagus; species Asparagus kiusianus. The sequence goes on from BQKN01064738.1 coordinate 283,836, forward strand.
TTTATTACCTGAAACTCATTCATTCTGTCCTTTAGTTTCTTTTTCAAGGCGCTGCAAGTGAAGTAATCATTTATCTTTACAATCTTGGTTATTACATAAGAAATAAGTATGACCCAATATTATGAATATAATTTATTGTAGTTTCTTACACAGTCATAGCCATTCTTGATCTGTCTACAGCTGTTCCCTTTTCGCATCCAGGCTTCTCTCTGTTTGATAAATTCTACATATGATAGCATGGGTAAGTGTTGCTAGAACATGAAACAAGACCGAATAACACAATATAGAGAAAAGAGTATTACATCTCTGTCAATTTCTTCGAGCTTTGTTTTAATGCTACGCGTAATTTTCATAACATCATTCATGTCTTTCTCCATACGCTGCTTGAGTGCTGTAAGAATTGTGACATCTTCTTGGTCATTAGTATTTAGTAGCGGTAACCATGATTTAGATGAGGATGTTGATGAAAGTAAGCACCTTTCATTGCGGAGGCCTTGGTAACAGATTTAGTCTCCAAATTTGCTTCCTGTTATGATTGCAATTGATTAGTTTATTTGTATGATCATGGATAACAGCCTTTCGTAGGTTTTAATTTTAATTTGGTAATAGTGATACAAAATCAACTTCCAAATGGTAAACCAGTAAAATATATGAATTCTCAAACATGGTCATAAAAAGGATCAAACATGATCATGAAAAGCTCTTAGTCCGATATTCAGATTATATAGTTCCCTCTACATACCTCAAGCTTCTTGAGCTGCTTGGAAAGTTTCTCCATCAGAGTCTCAATGTCTCCTACCTGATATTATAGAAAGAAAAAAAAAATACTATATCAGAAGAGGCTTGGTCATACAAGATAATTACCTGTAATGCATTCATGCCAAAAATGTAAATTGGTCATAATTTAGAAGCAAAATAAAATAACAAGAAGTAAGAATCTGCTGTGATCAATGATGTGTGCCGGGCTGTTACAACTTACATTGAGAAGACATGTCGAATTCCAATATGTTACAATCTTAAGTTTAGCATATATGCTGCATTTAGCTAGGAGGGTTGAGGTGGATTAATTGATTTCCAATATTTTGGAAGGAGTTGCCAAGATTTGGGAGGTCACATCAATCCACATCAAGAGATAGTTAAAACTCTAGTCTATAACTGAAAATTAATGCTCTTCTCCCCAACGGAGCTTTTATGCATAAAGATTTTTTTTAGTGCCAAATTTTATCGGCACATTCATATCATGATTAGGAGCTATCTCTTGTATGTTTTCGAGCATTTGGCAAGAACTGAAGGAGAAGCAGGTAACTCGTGCTAACTCTTCAGGATGAACAATTGTAATATATTATATATACCAATATATATGTAGTAAAATAGAAAACAGTGTGCATTACCTTTTTTAAAAAACCTTCCATCCCATAGTCTGATTTATTTCTTGGAAGAGTTCCCAACTCAACATCCCTTTCCTTCTCAGCTGCATCCTTTCTAAAGGAATCCTGCAACATAATGAATTAATGCAACAATACGCAAGTGGACAAAGCAACAATCCTGCAAGTACCTCTATATATATATGTCAAGGCTTCTGTTAGCCAAATACGAAGATGCTATTTATGATATTGTGCAATTCGCGAGGTTTAATAATATAACATATGATAAGTTTATATCGCGATACATACATGAATTGTTTATTGGCAAACAATACCCCTGAAAGCTTTATATGACTTCGCATATCAATATTCATTGTTGGTTCATAGAAGGTTATTGTTGATGATCTATTGTTTTTTTTCTGAATACTAGTTGTATCTTTGACTTGCATCTTAGACGCTCAACCTACTTGCTACTGATCAAGTAAGGGAGTCGGGCTTTCTTTCTCTCCTTTTTTTAGCTATAAGGTGGAGGAATTCAATCATGCGCCACTGAAAAGGATAATAATAAAAATGAGTCCAGGCGTTGATTGTGCTATAGGATTATAGTATCGCAGCATGTTAGCAATTGATCAATCTGACTGAGTTTACAGTTATGAAATAGCAACATACTAGATATTTTGTACTTAAAATATCATGAAAAATCATAGAACTAGAGAATTCTGCAAGACGGAAGAAAGTTATTACCGCAAGAAGATCATTCATCTTGTTAGTCTGCGTCCGTGGGTGAGAGAGAGACAGAGGAGGGGAAGAGGAGGAAGAATTAGAGAAGAAGAAGATGAAGGAAATTAATTGGCTGGCCGGCCGGCCGGCGATAGGAGACTACCAATAAAGGGAGTAGACAGATAGGAGGACAAAAGAATGAACACACAAAGGCAGTTATAGTCAGAACTAGAGCTCTTGTTGATTATGTGGCAACAATGATAATTCAAACCAAAGTTGTTGAATTTTGCTACCTGAGTGAAGCCGTTGTTCAAGCCTCACCTAGATTGAAATCTTTGTTCCTGTCACCTAGCAATACGTGTCACTTAGAACACAGTTGAAAGGTTCAACGAATAGAAGTGGGTGGTGATATCATTGGAACCTTCGAATGGATTATGATATTCTTTATGAATTTCTTTGTCATTGCCAATCTAATATCCCCAGCTGTTGATTGTTTATGACAGTGGCATTTGGCTTTTGTTGTTGCAACATGCTATATTTCCTTTTTCTGCTCTTGACCATATAATCGTTATTTTTCAAGGAGAGTTAAGTATCAGTGTATGAAAATTTTATGAGATTATACGGTACAAATCATGAATCGACCGCACAATGTTAAATTTGCACATGCACAGCGGCAGGAAAGAGACAGAGGAGATTAAGAGAAAATATAGGATAAAGCGGCACAAAAAGTTAACTAACGAGATACTCGTCAACTGAAGCTTTGACCAGAGGACTGATTTCACTGATTTATTAGATTTGATGGACCAAATTAAAATTTGAAGGGTTCTTTTCTGAGGGATTTTCTCATCACAAAGAATGCAAAATGTCGTGATCTCGTTTCCTCTTTTAAAGTTTTCAATGTAATGTGCTGAAGATATGTAGTTTCTTGTAATGCAATAACTGTGCTCATTCACAGAATACCATCTACTACTTCAAAATTGATGTGAAAACCAGAAATTGTTCTCTCTGCCTGTAGTCATGCTGTTTGGTTGAAGAGGACCATGTAGTTTTCTTGTTCACGCTCAAAGACGGAATTAAACCGTGTAAACTTGATCACTTTGAGCCAAGCTGAGCATTTTAAGGGGGTAGAAAAGTCCACTAGTAGCACGTCATATCAAGCAGCTTCTCATATTTGGTGGACAGTGTTGAGTGTTTGTGGCGCTTGTGGTAATAATGCAAGGCTCGGAAAATTGCAGCTGGGTTCCTTTTGGAGAAGGAAACAGAGGATATAGAATTCCATGTTCTCTTGTCAATATTAACGCAGCCATGGGAACTAAAAGTAGCATTTCAACATAACATATGAGGGGGTGGGGGTGGAGGTGTGGTAAAGAGGGTTGAATGATGCTGGATGGAGTCAGAGAATCACTTTGGTGCAAGTCTCACAAATACATCCCTTCTCTAGCTATTTAAATGCGGCATCTGCTATCACCTTTTAACTCTTGTATCGTGTTTTCCCCTCATATTAAAGATGATATACTAGGGTAGTTTTTCGAGAAATTGCTGAGATTTATCAAATTCATGGTTATATATTAATGGATAACTTTGTTTTTTAAGAATGAGCTTTATTTAGATGAAAAGTATCACCGTTATGAGACATATTTCCTTATCTAATTTATCTTTGAGAAGCTAATTACATGCCATATATGATGGTTGGCATTATATCAGAGGAAGACAGACAAAAACTTTTGATTACAACTTAATACAGTAAAATTCACATCTGTTTTAGTACTTTAGCTATTTATGTTCACCTCTTTTTGTAGACCCTGTCTCAAGACAGAAGATTGAATGTTGCATAAATGATTTGAGTTAAAGTGGACTGTTGATTGGATCTACACCCTGGTACAAGTAGCTAACTTATATTCTGTTGAAAGTTCTCCCTTCGACATACATCGACAAGATTTAGCAATGAAGGTACTAAGGCTTTGTGTATATTTGTGAAGCTTTATCTTTTGTCTCTTGTTGTTTACAGAAACCAAGAAAAAACAATCACTTTTATCTTATAACTATGTCTTTTATAACTATGTTTATTCTACCCAGATAAGAAATGTTTTCTACTATGCCAAGAACAATCAGCTACCAGACAACCATTCTTTCTTTTCTTTTTGTTCAGTGGAAAATTGCAAAATCAAGAGATATAGTTTAAAGGTTTACTCATTGCCTAAGGTATTATTCTCTTCCTTTAAGCTTTTTAACCCATAAAGGAACTTCCTTTGAGCTTAATTTATTGAAAATAAAAAAAAAATCCTCTTGAAATTTAATAATGCAAAGCTGTAGGCTTCCATTCTTTCTGAGCTTATATACTTCTTTGGTTTTTATTCAATGGAATAGGGTTACTATTTCAATTTTTTGTATAACTACTTTTTTTTTTTGTTAAAAGAATGACTTTAACCTTTTTTCCTTTATCTCCCCAGGTCGGCAAATTAACCTACCACAAGCTATGTTTGGAATCAATAATATAAAATACACGACAGTAAATCATATGGCAGAATGCGTCTCTACCTTTCTTGAGCTATTCAAATTCACCTATCTCATGCTCTTTAATGACTAAAATTATGTAAAATAATCCCCCCAGTGAGAAGCACTTACCATTGTCCAAACTCCAAAGCCAAACTTCTGTGAGACCCAATGAGAACTTATCATTATTTTTACACTCAAATCATGCAACCCTCCCGTCGTCCTCCTTATGGATTCCTTATGCCTTGATTATACAAAGAATGTGAATGTGTTTATGTCCCACCTTGCAAGTCGCAACTGTCCGCTAATGACTATCCTGTGAGGCCAGCCCCAGGGCAGCCTGGACGCCGCAGCCTGGCTCTAGATATGAATGTGAGCTGCTTAGTATGTACTTCTTCTACACTGAAAAAAGTTTATATGGATATATTTTGGATTCATCTCAATAGTTAAGGTTTGTAGTTATGGCTGTAGTCTACAGTCTCTCAATATTGTGAGAAAATGTTGCACTGGCATAAATATTTACCATGATGATTTGGTTTTAATTTGCAGCCAGGGGGCAAATCTTAGGTCTTGTTTATGACGCCCGTGAAAAATAAATTGTTTGACGGCCGGCTTGTTTTCATAATTCTTGAAGAATCAGTTAAGGCTTATGTAGGGGTGATATGTTTGCCTGTAATTGTTAGTAATTGTGTTGTGTAGTGAGGGCCTAAAGTACTCTGCAATTGAGGGATTAGCCTTTTGACTCTATCATTCACGGGAGAAATTCTTAGGTGCTCCATGGGCACCAAGCGGCATACACCACACTAATAGGAATAAGACTTGTAGCACAAGAAATATTATTTAATATCACTGTATTCTCTTTTTCATATAGTTTGTGCCCACATGGCCTATTTCTATTGGTGTGGTGTATGTCATCTTGTTATTCATTGAGCATCTAAGAATTTTTCCATTCACATGGACCTTCTGTCAGGTCTGTATTTGTTTAGTTGATTTTCCAAAAACTAACAAAACAAGAAACCTGACAAAGAAACCATCTCAAGAGGTTTCAAGCGATTTCCTTGATTAAAAAAAAGGGCCTCCTAGAGTTGGGAGTCAAATAAACCAATGAGAGGTGCCACTTCACCCTTCCTCTTGGTTTCACTTGGTTTCAAAGTGCGAAACCAAACCAAAGAAAAAGAAAACTTTATAGAAAATTTTTCTTATAATGGTGTTTTCTTCTTTTGTGGCCAACCAAACAGGCCACACTTTTGACTCTCAAGTCTCCACAACAGCTCTTAGATGTGGTGATACGTATGAGGAACCAGATGTATAGTGTGATAATGTCCATATTTATGATGACTCACACAGAAGGTGTGAGAAGTTTCAAAGCTCAGAGGCCATTCAAAACTCTCACTGTTAACTGGAAGTCTAAACAATCACCCAGTTCCCTCCATCTTTCAGAGGACTAAACATGGGGATATGTCTCTTATTACTATCTTTTGCAGGGTCACTGATCTCCTCCAATGCAGGATCAAGCTCATTCTCCTTCGAAGATAATTTTGATATAATGTGGGCAGAAGACCATTTCAAAACTTCTTCTGATGGTCAAGTCTGGTATCTCTCCCTCGACAAGCAAACAGGTCTGCATCTAAACTGCTTCGAAAACCGATATCTTATGTACATTGTTCCCACCATTTGAATGGAGTTATGAATACAGGCTGTGGTTTCCAAACAAAGCAGAGATATAGATTCGGGTGGTTCAGCATGAAGCTGAAGCTGGTAGGTGGCGACTCTGCTGGTGTTGTCACGGCTTATTATGTAAGTGATCAGGACTTGTCACGAAAAAGCCATGTATGAAGAAATATGTTATGATCCTAACTTATTTCTTTCAATTGATCTGATGAGTACAGATGTGCTCGGACTTGAATGCCGCGCCAGAGAGAGACGAGCTAGATTTTGAGTTCTTGGGGAATAGAAGTGGGGAGCCATATACAGTCCAAACCAATGTATATAAGAGCGGTGTTGGTGGGAGAGAGATGAGGCACATGCTTTGGTTTGATCCTACTGAAGATTTTCATACCTATTCCATCCTCTGGAACAACCACCACATAGTGTGAGTACTCTCATTTTTCCTGATTTTGATTTATTTGCTTATTTTTTGTTTAAATAAGTAAAGAGTAGGAACTGATGGTTTGGAATTTGGAGATTTGGAGCATTAAACTGGGAATCATCAAATGTTTGATAGAAAATGTTGGGAGTTCAGCTATTATTTGTGTTGATGCTCAATATCAAATAGCCAATTAATCCGGAAGAGGATGGTTGCGGGGTGATGAAGGATGATGGAGGGCCCGCTCCCTTCTTCGACTTTATGTCTAGTTCTTGAACGAGGATTTGATGTCCACACTACACAGACAAGAAGAACCCGTGAGAGGGTGGGGACCGGTTCCCCCGTGATTCCTCCGACGGTCAAGTTAGTTGATGAACTTAAGCTCGAGCGGAGTTTAGAACTGTATGTTCTTATGCTATGTGCATTAGAGATGATCATCTCTCAGGTTTAGATAAGGAGGAAGATTTAAATTGCTTCGAGAGTTTTTTGTTAGGTTAAATTAGGTTTTCTCTTTCTGATGGTGAACAGCCTCCATATATAGAGTGGATGTCCATGGCAGACTGGTTATTTCGGCCATACAGAATGGTAGTGACAAAGTGTGAGCTGGAAGGTGAGTCATCCCTCGTTCTACAGGTGTCGGCTGGAGACTGGAGGGGAAGTTATTTTAGCATGGGAGATGGTGTCTCCGCGATGTCCGGGAAGTGACTTGTGAGTGTGGCAGAAGTCACGTGAACATACTGAGTCGTCCCTCGCTTTACGGATGTCGACTGGCAACTGGAGGGAGAGTTACTTCATTATGGAAGAGAGTGTCTCCGTATTTTCTGGGAAGTGATTGAATTGACAAGTCATGGAGATCAGTCAGGCCAAAATCTGAATAAGGCTTGTCCAAAGTGGACTGAGACGTTAACATTTGCTCTGGGGGAGAGGCTTGAGGCCGGGGTCGAGTCCTCAATTTAGTCGACAGCATGGAATGTCCCTTAAGTCGTTTCTGAGAAATGCCCATTGAGTGGTCGAGTGCCCTAAATAGGATCGTCCTCGATGATAGGGTTGACTGACACTGACTTTCGCGTCGACCCAGGAGTGTCGGTCTGTTCGACTGGTTGGAATATCGTCTTGTCTTAGTTCATAACCGTCTTTCGAGTCGATATAAAGATGTCGGCTCTTCTGAGAGGTCAGGATCTCTCGTCGACTCATATCGCCTTTCCTGTCGACACCAGAGTGTCGGCTTCATGAGTCGACGGAGCCGAGGACTCTATGATTGTGCCTTGGATTTATTCCTGATAAGGTACCAAGAGCTTGAAATTCGACTGAGGAGTCGAATGCCTAGAACTCTTGAGAGTTGACTTTGGCTCTTATTGCATTATTTTGCAAATAATGTATCTTGGGTGAGTGAATACCATAACAATTTGTGTTGGCAATCACGTGCCCAACATGATGCATTCTGCAACGTACGTCTTCAATAGGAATGCAGTAGGAAAGAAACCTTTTCCAATCACACGCTCAACATTACGAGTTTTACTGTCAGTGAGATGCTAAAGAAATTGAAACTCTGCACATCTCTGTGTATAAATTACCGAGAGCATCAAGCGTTTGAAATGTATCTCCCCATTGGCACAGTTAAAATTACTTATATTAGGACTTATTTCAGATACATCGGCCCTATCATAGGGGGTTAGTGTTAGATTTGGGGTGGAAACAAACCTCCGATGGCGGAGGAGCTCCGACGAGCTC
>BQKN01064738.1:312229-348476 GCA_022839385.1 Asparagus kiusianus
AAATAGGTTTCCTATTTTTTGATTTCCCAGTTTTTTTTGCCAAACGAACAACCCCTAATATCAACACGCAGATTCCTCTCTAGGAAATTGTTCGCGTTGACAATATCATAGGTCCATGGTCTCTCTCCTGATCAATTCTCCAGCGCCGTAAGAAATTCTCGACTCCAATGGCTTTGCCCCCAAATTCATCATCAGAAATTTCCATAAATCCCACTCTCCAGTCAACCTTTGATCTCTTAACTACCCACATTCAGAAGCAGCCCCCATCGTCTTCCCTCCTTCACTCTCAGCTCAAAAATCTCCACCGATCTCTGCATCAATTAGCAAACAAACGGCTAAAACTCAATACCCAATTGCTAACCCAACTCAAAGACGTCGCCTACGATGCCAGCGAGCTCGTCGACGACCTCGAATACGAAGCGCTGCGTCAAGAAGTTGAAGAGTTCAGCAGATCGAACCCAAATAAGCCCATCACTGGCCCCTCCATTTCTCAATTTAGAGGTTTGCAAACTTGGGATCCCCATACTAGTAATCGAGGAGGAGGAGGAGGTAACCCGATTAATCAAATTCAGTAAATAAAAGGGTTAGTTGATATTTTATTTGTTTCTCCCTCTAAATTCAAGAGATTGTTTTCTGCAGTGCCTGCTCTTGATTCAGTTGATGCCCAAGATGTTTCTTGTAGTGGTGCCACTGAAGATAGGATAGCCATAATTGTAGAGAAAATGGATTATTTTGCTGCTATTTTAGAGGGTACAATTGATCAGGATAGCAATAATGAGGTTGTTAACCCTCCGATCACTGGAGATGTATGTGCTGCCAACAATATTGTTGATGAATCAGCAGAGCAGAAGAAAACACTCAAGTTATTACCGGCCCAGAAGATCGCTAAAATGGTGATTTGGGGGGCGAATTCGAGGGAAGCTCTGGGGACGAAGTCTGGGCCGATCGAAACTACAAAATTTGTGGCAAGGAATATTTGGGGTGAGCATGATCCTTCTCTGTTCCCTAATTTTTCTTTTAATTCAAAGCCCAATCAAGATCCTCAGCCCATTTCTTGGCCCGGTGTGGAGAAAACTAGGGTTTCTTTTAACCCTAGGGTTGGGTTAGAACCAATGGTGGGGATTGATCCATCTTGCAGATCTTTAGATGAATTGAAGGCAGATGTTGATAAGGGCGATTGGGTTAGCGTTGTTAAACGAAACCCTAGATCGCCGCAACTCTTCAAAAGACCCGATTCTCCTCAATTTTTTGTCTGCAGATTTCATCCGAAGAAATCGTGTGTTTTCACTGTCGGGGCTCGAAACACATGGCGAAAGATTGCCGTGATCCAATGGCGAAAGATTGCCGTGATCCAATTGTGTGCTTTAAATGTCAAGAATTTGGTCATGAAGCGAGAAATTGTAGAGTGGGTGTTCATGGTAGTGATAGATCTGATAGTAGAGGTCGTAGTTATGGTGGAAGAGGTTTTAACAATGGAGGGCGTGGTTCTTTCGGTTGTCGTAATGCTGGAAATCAAAATAATTTTGGGAATCGGGGTAATGGTGGCCGATTTGGGCAAAATTTTGGGCGAGATGGTGGTCTTGGTCGTCCTAATCTATGGCAATGGCGTCGGGAAAGAACAACTTCAGCTTTTTCTTCTTTAAGAAATCAAGATCATCAACAGAATAAAGGTAAAAGACCTCTATCTTCTGTAGAGGAAGACAAGCTGCAAGAAACTGTTAGTCAGTTTCAAGACCAATGACCAAGAGACTATGGAGATCTGGAGGCTGAATTGAAAATTTCAGGTGAACGTCCTCGATTCTCTTCTGCTATACTTAATTTTGAGGGGGAGGTGAGCTCAGGTTTTCAAAAATTCAGAAATTTTGTTATAATTTCGTTTGTTGAAGGAGATAATGTTTCTTTAGAAATGTTGGAATTATATTTGAGGGCTTATTTTCCTGTGAATAAGCACTGGGATGTGAGACTTTTTACCAATGGAGAAGTATTGGTTAAAATTCAACCGTGGAAGCAGATGGATGATTTAATAAGGATGGGAGTTATAACCTTAAGATCCTGTAAAATTAAGCTTTGAAGATGGAATGCTTGGGAAGGTAATGTGGTTGAAAAGAGAAATTCTCAGGTTTGGATCAAACTGAAAAGTGTTCCTCCTCACTTGTGGAATAAAGAATCTTTTGAATTGATGGTGAAGCCTGATTTGGTTGAACTGGACTCTCTAACAAGTGCTAGTTCTGAATTTGTGGATGTTGTTATGTTGGTTAGATGTTTGGAGTACATTAATATTCCTAAAATCTTGAAGATTTTTGTTGGAAAAAATCAATACAATGTTAAGGTCTCTATTTTGTCTGTTATGGGAGAAATTTTTGAAGGAGAAGAAAAAACAGAAAGTGGATCAGTTAGAAGACAATTATCAGAGCTCTTATAATGATAAATGGTTTAAAGGGAGAAAGGATAGTGGAACTGACTCTTTATCTTTAAAAGATTCTGATACAGGTTCATGGAATGTTAAACAAGATTTGAGAAATAATCCATGAGGATCTCCAGCTGCTAGATTATGGAATGATGCAAAAAAATTATCAAAAGCAAAAATCTGATTGGGGGGATTAGGGAGATAATTCCTCCAAAACTGTTGGTGATGAACAATGTCCAGAGCAAATTATGGTAACTGATAATGAAGGTTTATCTGAGCATTTGATGAATACAGAAGGTGGAAAAAGTAAAGATACTGAACTGGAGGAAGTTGTTCCTTTGTCTCCTATTAATAAAGAGGACAATTCAGAGCAAAAAAAGAAGAAGAGAATTTTACATTTGAAGGTTCAAAAGGCAAGGCTTTAATGTTTAATGAAAGTAATAATACAGAGAAATGGTTACCTGTGATTTTCAACAACGATGAGACTCTAGAGAAGGAAGAAGACATTCCTATAATTCAACCTCTAAATTCCCTACCTCCTGCAGATCTTAATTTCAACTCAAAAGTTACTTTTATCAGGAGATGCTCCAGGTTTGTGGATTTGGAATCTATGGCTGCTTTAGACAGAGCCACTTCAAGAATTGCAACAAAAAATGCTGATAAAAACACTCCTGGAACTTCTTCAAGTGGGTCAAGTAAAAATTCTTCTTCTTTGGGTTCTTCTTTTGTTCCTATTTTGTTTGATGCTTATTCTAATAAGCAATTGCAAAATTATGCATCTAAACGTGCCATTTTTCTTGAGCCTTAAGGGGATTTTGACTCCTTAAAAAAAGTGAGGCAAATGGAGCATGAGAGAGCTACTTTTGAGTAGGCTCTAATTTTTGAGTTTGAGGTGTTTCGTTATATCAAAATGTTGGTTACATGGAATGTTAGAGGATTAAGTTTGAGTACTAAAAGATTTGAAGTTAAATATTTTTGTCAATTGAATAAGTTTGAAGTTATATGTCTGCAAGAAACAAAGTTGAGTTGTGTTGATGATAATATCTTAAAAAGTTTGGGTGAAAACATGTTTGATTGGGTTTATGTGCCCTCTTCTGGTGCTTCTGGTGGGATTATGATAAGATGGAATAACAACAAATGAAAGAAATTATAGGACTCATCTGGAAAATATATTTTGACAGTTTTATTACAAAATAAGAGAGATGGCTTTGTTTGGAATATTTCTTCAGTATATGGTCCTCATTGTAATAAAGAGAGACTTTTGTTTTGGCAGGAACTCAAGGATGCTAAAAATAGTTTTACAGGACCTTGGGTTGTGGTAGGTGATTTTAATGTCACTATTAATGTTGCTGAAAGAAAGGGTAAAACTATTCATAGGAAGGATATGGAGGAATTTAATGATGTAATTAATGAGTTGGAATTGATTGATAGTCCATTACATTTTAGAAAGTTTATCTGGACAAATAAGAGAAGATCTCCTTCCATAGCTAAACTCGATAGAGTTTTTTCAACTCTGAGTAGGAAGATGCTTTTCCTTTCTCTAAACAACAAGATCTTAGTAGTCAATTACCTGATCATGCTCCCATTAGTTTCGATTGTGGAGATAATCCATAATATGTTAAAATTTTCAGATTTGAGAAAATATGGTTGCAATCTGAAGATTTTACAAAAGGGGTACCTGTGTAGTGGAATTGTGCTCCTAAGAATATATCTGCTGCCAAAAATATTGTTGGTAAATTGGGATTTATGAGAAAGTGTATTAAACAATAGGTTCATTCTAATTTTTATAGTGTTAAACAGAAAAAGGAGTTGCTAGATTATCTCTTGGAATGGGAAGTTATAGAGGAGAATATAGATCTAACTAATGATGAGTTGATTACAAAAAATGATATTTCTTCCAGTTAAATGATATTTTATTTCAAGAGGAACAAATGTGAAAACAAAGAGCCAAAGCACATTGGCTTAAAGAAGGTGATAATAATACTGTTTTTTTTAATAAAATTACCAATGGTAGGAAAAAGAATAACTTGATTTCTTCTATCACACACAATGATGTTGAAGTTTGCTCTGAAGAAGGTATAGCCCAGATTTTTTTCAAATCATTATAACCAAGTTTTTGGTCAAAAAGTGACTCACAGATGTCAGTTTGATTGGAATTGTATTTTTCCTTTGGTTGAATGAGGGCCTAATGATATTGAACAACCTTTTTCTGAGGAGGAAGTTCACAAAGCTATTTTTGATATGAATGAAGACAAATCTTCTGGACTAGATGGTTTTCCTGCCCTTTTTTTCAAGTTTTTTGGGAAATTGTGAAAAAGGATGTTATGAAAATTTTGAGAAGTTTTATGAAGGAAAATTAGAAATCAATAGGCTTAACTATGCTCATATTGTTCTTGTACCAAAAAAAAGTGAGACTATTACAGTCAATGACTACAGACATATCAGCCTTTTGAATGTAATTTATAAGGTGATTACTAAAGTGTTGACTAATAGATTGAATTCAATTCTAAATTTGAATGGCTTATAGATCCTGTTCAATCTGGTTTCATTAAGAATAGATTTTTACTTGATGGTGTGGCTACAGCTTAGGAAATTATTAATGACTGTTTTCAGAATAATAAAAGAGGAAGAATATTACTAAAGTTAGACTTTGTAAAAGCTTATGACATGTTGGACCAGGATTTTATCCTGGATGTTCTGAAAGCTAAGAAGTTTGGTGACAGATAGATAAACTGGATTAAACTTTGCTTTAAAGGAGGTATGTCTGCAATTAATATTAATGGTAAACCTGAAAGTTGGATTATGTCCAAAAAAGGTGTTCGTCAAGGAGATCCTTTATCACCTTTGCTTTTTGTTGAGGCAGCTGATTCTTTTACTAGGATGTTGAATCTAGCAATTTATGCTCGTCTTATTGAAGGGTTAGGTCCTGGTAATATGAATCACAAAGTTTGTTATTTGCAATATGCAGACGACACTTTGATTTTTTGTAAAAATAACAGAGAACAACTAACAATGTTGAAACTGATTCTTTACTGCTTTGAGCTTGTTTCTGGGTTAAAGATAAGCTTTACTAAAAGTGTTCTTATTGCGCTGGAGGATAATGAACCTCCACAACAGAATTTGGCCACTATGCCGAACTGTAAAAGTGGAAATTTTTCCATTGCTTACCTTGGTGTTCCTTTGAGACCTGGAAAATTAAAGAAAGGTGATTGGTCTCCTTTGATTGAGAAGTTTGAGAGGAGGTTAGCCATGTGGAAAGGTAAATCTTTATTAAGGGGAGGTAGATTAGTTTTAGTTAACCCAGTTTTATCTTCCATGCTAATTTTTTGGCTATCCTTCTTTTTATTTCCTTCATGGATCATTGATAAAATTGATAGGATGAGAAGAAGATTTTTGTAGCTTGGATATTTGGATCATAAAGGATGTACTAATTTGGTTAAATGGGAAAAAGTATGTAGACCTAAACAATTTGGTGATTTGGGGATTATAAATCTGAAAATCATGAATAAAGCCTTGTTAGGGAAATGACTTTGAAAATGGTTTGATGGAAAGTGTGATTTGTAGAAACAAATTAGTTTTTATAAATATTTTGAAAGAAAAAATTGGACAGAATATTTACATTCTGGGAGATTACATTTATCACATTTTTGGAGGAATTTGTTTGTTAATGTTGAGAGCTTTTTATGCAGTACTCAAGTGGAGGAAATCACACTTTATTTTGGCTTGACAAATGGTTAGACCCATATACTAATGCATCTTTATTTCCATTTCTTTTTTCTATCACCTCTTTTCCTTTTGATTCTATTTGCAGTATGAGAAAGAATGAGAATAATGTGTGAGTATGAGATGTACAGTTTAGAAGATAGTTAACTGGTAATTCTGTTTCCCAATACTTTAATTTGATGAATTTCCTTTATTCTGTCTGTTTAGAACAAAGGGAAGTTAAGAAAATGATTGTGAGATGCTAAAGGTTGTTTCACAGTGAAGTCTTTTTATCAATTTCTTATTGATGGAGACTTAAGATTTGATTGTGCAAATTTATGGAAACTTCCCATTCCTTTAAAGGTGAAATCCCTTGTCTGGTTAGCTTTAAGGCATAGTTTGAATACAAAAGATGTCCTGGAAAAAAAATGAATTCATTTAGAGATGACTTCATGTTTATGTTCTAAATCAGATGAAAATCATACACATCTGTTTATTGATTGTGAGTTTGTATACTCAATCTGGAGGTCAATTCAATTCAAATTGAATATTGAGAAATGCTTTAGACTGAGTTCATTAAAAGAAGTGTGGATTAATTGGGTTGCTGGTGATGATGACAGTTGCAAATTAAAAAGAGATGTTATTATTTGTTCTCTTGTTTGGTGTGTATGGTAGGAACGGAATGATAAACTCTTTTCTAATAAATGGAAGAGGGCTCTTGAGCTTTTGAGCAAAATTATGATATTTTCAACATTTTAGCTAGGTTCTAAAAGTGCCTCTGCTCGAGCTGCTAGGCTTCAAAAGAGAAGAAAAAAGAGGAATGATGAAAGTTTGTAGGCTGTTGGAGTTGCTGGAAGAGAGGATAGTCCTGCGAACATGGTGATTCAGCTGGAATGACAACCAATTTCAAAGTTCTTTGTACTGATTGTGTTTTGGTTTTAAAAACTTGTTTAGATGTGATACTTTCTACTATTTTAGTTTGGTAGTAGTTAAGCTTTTCTCCTTTATATGGGGAGATATAAAGCTATGATCAGGAATGTGTTTCTTTTTGTTTTGTAACTTTGTTATGAACTTTAATACATATTCTTGGTTGGGGATGTGTGCCTCTATGTAACAACCAGGTTATGATTAATTTAGCTGGTTGGATTACTAGTTTGGTAATCCATCATTTTTCGCAAAAAAGAAAATATTGTTGATGAATCAACACTGCAAGAAGTTAAAGAACTCATTAGAACAAACACAAATGAGCCCATCACTTTCCCTTCAGTATCTGGGCCTGATATTCAAAATGGCGATGACAATGACATCGCTCAAGTTCCTGCCAACCTAAGAGAGGAAAGAGTAGAGGAAATTTTTTACCTAAATTGAAGAGCTTGATTTTTGAAATTAGTAAAATGTGCAAGTGCTTTGATGGCAGGGATGATAGGAAGAGAACAAGTACTACGCCTAATCATGATTCATCAGACGATAAAGGATAATGATATTATTGTAGTAGGCTTAAATGGAGTTTTACATAAGCCATTGATCAATGCGGAGGTATACTAGGGAGACTACGAGAAAGAGGAACCGGTTAAGATGTTGTTGGATCCTGGCGAACAAAATATTTGTATCATCCCTATAATTGGCAAGGAAGGTGTTGGCAAGAGCACTCTTGCTCATTCTATCTATAGTGATGAAAGAGTACAAAAGTATTTTCATATGAGGGAGTGGATTTCTGCTTCGGACACTTTTGACATGATGAGAATCATAGGAGAGTGTTGGAGTTAAGGTATAGACCCAAATCTCCAAGCAGGCGAGCTCGAGGCGACGCAGGCAAGCTTGAGGCGACGGGCGAGCTCCACTCAGGCGAGGTTGAGGTGAGCGAACTCCACACAGGCGAGCTCGAGCGCGAGCGAGATCCAGGCAGGCGAGGTCGAGACAGGACAACTGTGGCTAGGGTTTCCCTATAAAAGGGAATCTAGAGCACTAGAATCTTGTGCTGATCTCTTCCTCTCGCGATTTTCTCTGATGACGGATTCTTCTTAAGCCTTGTGGTGATTTCTCAATTTATTGAGAAGAATCACTGTAGTGACGATTTCTCATTTATTGCAGAGATTTTCAGTTTGAAATTTTCGTGCTTAGAAAAAGAGAGATTCTCTATTTGTTCTTTTGATTGAGAGATCTCAAATGTATTTTGAGATCTGCTCTTTGCAAAATTGTATATTTCTTTAAGGAATAAAGAAATTTACTATGTGGCTCCCGAGGATGTAGACAAGTTTCCCGAACCTCGTAAATCTTGGTGTATTTTTTCTATTACGTTTTATTGTTGTTTTAGGGGTTTAGCGTAGTCTTGTAATTCCCAACAACTGGTATCAGAGCCTGAAACGATCTAGAAGAAGTCAGATTTAAGTGGAAGCAATAGCCGCAGATGAAGTAAATATGAGATTAAAGAAGTTTGATGGAACAAATTTTAGATTTTGGAAGATACAGATAGAGGATTATCTATACCAAAAGAATCTGTATCAATCCTTTTCAGGGAAGAAGCCGGAGTTTGTAAAGGAAGATGAGCGGAACCTTCTAGACAGACAAACCCTCGAAGTTATCAGATTAACACTAACTCGTAATGTTACGTTCAACATAGCGAAGGAGAAGATCACGGCGGGTCTTATGGCAGCACTCTCAAATATGTATGAGAAACCATTAGCCGCAAATAAAGTTTATTTAATGAGATAGTTATTCAATCTGAAAATGACGGAAGACGTATCAGTAGCACAACACCTAAATGAACTTAACACGGTCACAACACAATTGAGTTCAGTTAAAATTGAGTTTGATGAAGAAGTTCGAGCATTGATATTTTTGTCTTTCCTACTAGAAAGTTAGAACACTACAGTCACGATTGTGAGTAGCTTGTCGAGAAGTAACAAGGTAAAGTTTCATGACGTTCGTGATCTAGTTCTCAGTGAGGAGATCCGACGGAGAGAGTCGGGTGAAGCTATAACTTCTTCAGTATTACATTCAGAGTCAAGAGGTAGAATTCAACCAGAGGGAACGGACAAGATAGATCAAACCACCGCGGTAGATGAAAGGACAAAAGGTCCAAATCCAAGAATCCTAATGGCTTGAAGACCATCGAGTGTTGGAATTGTGGGAAAACCAAGCATTACAAAAATCAGTGCAAGAGTGCACAGAAAGATAATGAGGCGAAGGTAGAGATGAATGTTAATTCTACCTCAGGGGGAGATGATGCATTGATATGCTCTTTAGTGAACAAGGAGGAATCTTAGATGTTAGATTCGGGAGTATCGTTTCATGCTACTTCACAGAAAGAATTTTTTAAAAAGTATGTCTCCGAAAATCTTGGATATGTATATCTTGGTGATGATCAATCATGTGTTATCGTAGGCAAAGGTGTAGCGAAATTAAGTTGAACGGGTCAGTATGAGAGCTGAAGGATGTCAGGCATATTCCTAACCTGAGAAAGAACTTAATCTCAGTACGCCAGCTGGCTGGCGAATGCTACACTATGACCTTCCATAAAGATGATTAGAAGATCTCAAAAGGCGTAATGACGATTGTCCGAGGTAAGAAGACTGATACTCTATTTATGACAGCAAGTGCACACTGTTTGATCTCAGTTGCAGCAGACAATGAGAGTTCAAATTTATGGCACTAGAGACTCGATCATATGAGTGAGAAAGGGATGAAGATCATGCACACAAAAAAAACCTCGCAGCTCTAAAATCAGTAGAGATAGACATGTGTGAAGATTGCATACTTGGAAAGCAGAAGAGAGTTAGCTTTCAGACAAGTTGCAGACCCCCAAAGATGGAAAAGCTAGAGCTCATTCACTCAGATGTTTGTGGACCAATCACTACCTCGTCCATTGATGGGAAACACTAATTTGTGACTTTTATCAATGATCACTCTCGGAAAGTATGAGTCTACTTTTTGAAGCACAAGTCAGAAGTGTTTGAAGCTTTCAGGAGATGAAAAACTATAGTCGAGAATGAGTCAAGTTTGAGAATAAGAAGCTCAGAACCGACAATGGTGGTGAGTATGAAGACACCGGATTCAAAAAGTTCTGTTATGAGCACGAGATCAGAATGGAGAGAACCGTGTCCGGCACTCCTCAGCATAATAGTGTAGCTGAGCGGATGAACAGAACGTTGAGAGAGAACCAGAAGCATTCGGATACAGTTAGGTCTACCGAAACAGTTCTGGACAGAAGCAGTCAATACAGTAGCTTACTTGATCAACCGAGAGCCATCGGTTCCATTGAAGCATAGAATACCAGAGGAGGTATGATTCGGAAAGGAGGTAAAACTCTCACATCTCAAAGTTTTCGGTTGTGTAGCTTATGTGCATATTAGTGATCAAGGCAGGAATAAGCTTGATCCCAAATCGAAAAATGCACTTTCATTGGCTATGGTGAAGATGAGTTCGGCTACCGTATTTGGGATAACGAAAATAAGAAAGTGATCCGTAGCAGAGATGTGATATTCAACGAGAAGGTGATGTACAAGGACATACACAAGATAGATGCCCTTGACTTAGAGGAGAGCGAGTTAATATTTGTAGATGCAGATGATGTCCCAATTAACTTCTCAAAAGAACCAAATTCAACATGTCCTTAGCTAGCCTATTAGACAGAACGGTGCGCAGGAGCCCGACGCACCAGCTCCGATATTGAGAAGATCTTCTCGGCCTACTATGCCCAACAATCAACATGAGATATATGAACTATCTATTGCTAATAGATGGAGGGGTGTCTGCAAGCTATGATGAAGCTTGTCAGAGTGGAGATACGAGCAAGTGGGAGCTTGTCATGAAAGAAGTAATAAAGTCTCTTATCTCAAACCAGATGTTAGAACTAGCTGAGTTGCCCACGCGTAAGAAGACACTCCACAAAAATGTGTGTACTGGATAAAAGAGAAGTAGGATGGCTTTAAAAGATATAAAGCTCGGTTAGTTGTCAAAAGATTTCAGCAGAAGAAAGGAATTGATTACACCGATATTTTTGCTCCCGTGGTGAGGCTCAATACTATCAGGACAGTGATGAGAATTGATTACGCCGACCACTATTGCTACTTCAAAAGATATCAGTCCAATTATATTATCTTACTGTTGTATGTTGATTATATGTTAGTTATAGGTGCAGACATGAATGATATCAGGAGTTTGAAGTAGCAGTTGTCAAAGGAGTTTGACATGAAAGACTTGGGTCCAGCAAAGAAGATTCTTAGAATGCAAATTATGAGAGATAAAAAAAGAGGTCTCTTGTAGTTATCTCAAACAGAGTACATCAATCGTGTTTTGCAGAGATTCAATATGAGCTACGCCAAACTAGTCAGCACACCCTTGACCAACCATTTCTCCTATCAAAGAATCAAGCTCCTCAGACGGAAGAAGAGAAAGAGAGTATGGCTAAGGTCCCCTACGCCTCAGCTATTAGAAATTTAATGTACGCAATGGTCTGTACGAGATCAGACATTAGCCATGCAATGGGAATGGTTAGCCGATTCATGTCGAATCCAGGAAAAGCTTATTAAGAAGCGGTCAAGTGGATTGTGAGGTATCTACGAGGTACCACACAAAAGTGTTTGCATTTTGGTAAGGGAGAAGTGGAAGTGTAAGGGTACGTAGATGCAAACTTTGGAGGTGAAGTAGATCACCGAAAAAGCACTACCGGCTATGTATTCACTATTGGAAGTATAACTGTTAGTTGGATGTCAGATACAAAAGATTATCACTCTGTCCTACAGAAGTTGAGTACGGTTTAGTGACTAAAGCTAGTAAAAAAATGATATGGCTTCAGGGTTTGTTAACAAAGCTGAGATTCAAACAGGAGAAGAATGTTTTGCACAGTGATAGTCAGAGTACGATTCACTTGGCTAAGAATTCAGCATTTTATTTTAGAATGAAGCACATTGGACTTCGTTACCACTTCATCAGATCCCTGTTGGAAGATGACGTGTTAAAACTGGAGAAGATCCAAGGAAGTAAGAATCCAGCAGATATATTAACAAAGATAGTGACCATTCAAAAATTGCAGTTGTGCGCAACTTCAGTTGGTCTTCATGCATAGGCGATGAGGGCGGAGCCACACTATAAAAAAGCTTGTTGATTACGGTTTGGTCTCAAAGTGGGAGATTGTTGGACTTGAGGTGTAGACCTAAACCTCCAAGCAAGCAAGCTCGAGGCGAAGCAGGCGAGCTCGAGGCGACGCAGGCGAGCTTGAGGCAGGCGAGCTCCACTCAGGCGAGGTTGAGGCGAGCGAACTCCACACAGGCGAGCTCGAGCGCAGGTGAGATCCAGGCAGGCGAGGTCGAGACAGGACAGCAACAGCCAGTGGCTAGGGGTTCTCTACAAAAGGGAACCCATAGCACGAGAATCTTGTGCTGATCTCTTCCTCTTGCGATTTTCTCCGAGGACGGATTCTTCTCAAGCCCTGGAGCGGTGATTTCTCAATTTATTGAGAAGAATCACTGTAGCGGCGATTTCTCATTTATTGCAGAGATTTTCAGTTTGAAAATCTCGTGCTTAGAAAAAGAGAAAGATTCTCTATTTGTTCTTTTGATTGAGAGATCTCAAGGGTGTTTTGAGATCTGCTCTTTGCAAGATTGTATATTTCTTTAAGTAATAAAGAAATTTACTATGTGGCTCCCGAGGATGTAGACAAGTTTCCTGAACCTCGTAAATCTTGGTGTATTTTTTCTATTGCATTTTCTTGTTGTTTTAGGGGTTTAGCGTAGCTTCGTAATTACCAACAGAGAGCTTAAACAGTCCCTCTATTGAGTGGACCCTTTGATCAGCTTCAGCTGTTGGACCTCTAGGAGAGTAACTTGATGGCTTAATTGAAGGGTAACATGTTCTTGCTAGTGTTGGATGATGTTAGAAGTGAGGATTGGGCATTACGCTTTGCTGCAATTGACACTATGTGAAGGGTAGCAAAATTTTGTTGACAGCCCGAGAGGATTGGATGTTGGATGAGGAGAGCAAGAGGAACAAGATTGTTCTCAAGGGTATGAGAAGCGAAGAATTTTGGGCTTTGTTCAAAAAATGTTCATTTGGTGATGAAGATCCTAATACGTATCCAGATTTAGAGGGCATTGGCAGAGGAATAACTGATAAGTTGCAGAGATTCCCTCTGGCAGCAAAGTTGGTTGGAGGAGCATTAAGAGAGAAGCTAAATTGCGAGTACTGGATGAGCATTTTACGAAGCGAATCATTGGAATCGGATAAGGCCTATGGTGATCTTATGCCTTATGTGAGATTGAGTTATCAGCAACTACCTTTGCACCTTCAGCAATGCTTTGCTTATTGTTCGGTTTTTCCCAAAGGTTATGCATTTGACGTTGACCAACTAATCCAAATATGGATGGCTCAAGGACTGATTCTAATGGAGGATAATGGAAAGGAATACTTTGATCACTTACTATCCAGGTCATTCTTTGAGCAACTACCTTTGCAGTCTATATGTTTTGATGACATTTTAGTTTATAGAGGTAGGTTAGTTTATAGAGGTAGGAAATTGGATGGAACTCGAAGAGATGTCTGCTACTTGTCCCTTTCATTATGGGATGGCCTTAATTCAGAGTTAGAGTGGAAGAATCTGCAGACCCTTATTATTAACACAAAGCATTCCATACAGTTTTGAGGTTCTGAAAATAATTCAAGTGCTAGATTTATCTCACAGTTATATGACACAGTTGCCTGATTCTATAGGCGATCTTATACATCTCCGCTACTTGAATCTCTATGGAAACTACATTTGTAGTTTACCCAAATCATTGTGCAAGCTTTACCATCTTCAGTCACTAATACTGCCTCACAAATTGCCCAAAGGAATCACAAATCTAGTCAATTTGCGTCATCTCAATGCAAGCAAGGTAGCAAATTCATGGATAGCTGGAATTGGTAGACTCGCACATCTTCAAGGATTGAAGGTATTCCATATTAGAAGGGTGAAGGGTCATGACGTAGCACAGTTGAAGGGCATGAAGGAGCTTCAAGGGTCCCTTTGTATTAAATGTCTTGACAATGTAAAAAGTAAGGATGATGTACTTGAAGCCAAGTTAGAGGACAAAATCCATATCAGAGAGCTTCAATTGAAGCGGATGAGTTGGAATCATAATCGCAATCCTGATACTCACAAGGATGTACTTGACCACTTAAAGCCGCCTTTAGGTCTCAAAGAGCTTGAAATTCACTGGTATAGAGGCCCAAAATCTCCAAGTTGGTTTGTGATAGAGTCACTACCAAATCTAAAAGTCATATGTTTTAGAGGCTGTGAAAAGTGGAAGCAACTTCCTCATTTGTGGCAGCTGCCCTTTCTTGAGGTTCTCAAACTAGAAAACTTGGATGTTGTAATCGAAGTAGTTGAAGAGATGGTAGAAGTGTTTCCATCCTTGAAAGAGCTGTGGTTAAAAGAGACTTCAATTACTTTTAAAGGGATGTCAATTGACTCAGAGCAAGGACACTAGCTCTTTCCTCGCCTTTGTAAGCTTGCAATCCAAAAATTGTGAGAGGGTCAAGGGATTACCTCCCATTTCTATGCTTCAAACTCTTGAAGAGCTTGATGTGAGAAAATGTCTTGATCTGGATGCTGAAATTTCTGGTTGCTTGATTAACCTTACTTCTTTTAAAACATTAAAGATATCACTACTTCAACTTACATCTTTTCCAGAAGAAATATTCAAGTGGCTTAAACGGTTAGAGATTGATTCTTGTGAGAACCTAACATCTTGGATTGCCGATGAGAAAGAGGATAGCTCTCCATCTCTCACCAGTCTATGCATTATTGATACATTGCTTCCAACTGGACCGATACTAAAGTACCTGACATCTCTTGAAGAATTGAAAATCGAGCGCTGTTCCAAACTAAATCCGTTCACTGCTGAGGTACAGAAATGGTTTAAAGAGCTTACATCACTTTGTGAGCTTAGCATCATTGATTGTAAGAGTCTCAGGTCATTGCCCAGGAATCTTCAATGCCTTCCGTCTATTGAGAAACTGACTGTATCAGGTTGCCCTAATATAAGATCACTGCCATCTGGCTTGCCGAGCTCTTTGAAAAGGCTTGAGATCTCGAATTGTAATCCAGGGTTTGCTGTGCTATGGCAAGAGGAGAGAGCTCCTGATTGGGTCAACCAAGTTCCTTACAGATATATAGTTTGAATGAAAGACCAAGGGGACATCTTGAGTAAGTCCTTAATTTCTATAAGTTTGCTCTAGATCCTCTATTTCTTCTCCTTATTTGACTTGATTGTGTGTTATATTGATAAACCAGTAACAATACCTTGAGTTTTTTTTCCGTATAATGAAGTTACTAGATTATCTGTCATAAGCATGGACTCTTTTAAGGACAGACTGTCTCAATTTTATAGCATTTTATTTCAGATAACGTAATAGATTGGCTCTGGTTATAAACTGATAAACTCTTCATTTTCAGTATAGCGAGGCTCATCCTTCTTACATCTGCAACTTGATTTCTTCTTCTTTTTATTTTAGTTCAATTTGGAATCGGAAAAAAACGTACTTACGTCCTATCTAGTCACCAAATGGGAGGTTAAAATGTCTATAGAAAAGCTTTATCCTGGTCCTGTATTATGGTTTATCAATGAATTTCTTTCATACAAGGCTGAAATGTCAAAACTCAACGTTGACGGAAAAGGAAAGGAAAATAATGAAGCAGCTAGCATGATAAATTGTACAGAAAGTACAAGAACTTTAGCCAAGTCAATGATAAATATAGCTTATTATGCATTTGTTGCATTTATGAAATTGTTCTTTTAGGTTCAGATATTCTCTAAAGTTGTTTTCGTTGATGGTGCATCTATTATACATTTGTTTATGCAGAATTGGATCTTATTTCATCTGAACACAATTTTCTTTGGTGTTGGCATCTGATATCTTGATCAGGGAATTGACTTCTTCTTATTCAATTTTTCCAAAAATGACATTATGGTTTTGAAGATGAGCAATGATGGGTTGGTTACAGCAATTACAGTCAACTAATAAGCTATCATAACCTGTAACATCTTATCAATAATATTACTTTCTTGTCATTCTTGAGTATTTGTGGTATATCTTCCCATTGGATAATTGTTTGCTTCAGAAGACGTGCTGGCTTATGATTTCCTATTTCATATTTGGTCACTCATTGCTTCAACTTCCAACTCTTTGATGTCTCGAGCGTAGGAATATGAAGGATTAATTCCCTCTGAAGGTTCCAAGTAAGGATGTTCCATTTTATCTCTTCCACGACATCAAAACTTGATAGACTGAGGAATCACTAAGAATATGATGTTATTCCGTATTCGAGGTTACAAACTCCCTGCTAGTTTATTAGAGGTTATGGATCCTTTGTCAATCATACAATATTAGTATTTTATTTTACTTTTTAGATTTTATTTATTTGTAAAATATTGAAATTATCTGAATGGTTATCAGCTATTGCTATTCTTTGTCCTAAAGAAACAAAGGGAATAATTTCATAGTTTATGCTAGGAACAATTTCTATATACATTAACCTGATGAAATGTCTTACTTTGGTGGTGCTTGCATGTATACTAATCCCAATAAAATGCCTTACTTTGGTGTTGCTGTTGCATGATCTCAGCCAACTGCAGATCTTCAACCAATCCAAACAAGCAGATGCAGTTTGAGTAATCTTTTATGCGGTTTATGGCAATATATTTCCTCCTCTTTTTCTAAGTATTGACTTTTGTTCATAGAAAAAGTATACAGTTTCATCGTTCCCAGAAATGGATCTCTTCATAAAGTAGATATCCTTTTTTTTTCTCTCAATTGTTTTTGTAATCAGTGCTCATGCCGTTTGGTAGAGTCGGTAGTTCCTCCCTAATTTGTATATCATGAAATTCAGACGACATTACAAGTCTAACTTCCCGTGATTTAGCAAGCAAATTCACTGACCTTTTCTTTGACTTTTATATGTTGTTCGAATCGCTTGTTGCAAATGTTCTCTCCAACAAATGAAAAAACATTTTCTATATGTTTTGCCTCATCAAATACTCGATTGTCAGCTATCTAGATAACAAACTAACTACCACACTTCAACACCTTCGGATGTTGATATTCTAGTCATTGCAAGAAAGAATTTCACCCACATAAATTCACACGCACCGTTTTGCCAGATTCAGCACGTGTTCTAGACGCTACACTTCCAAGATATTAAGTTACCTCCAAAGAACACACAACATCTAGTAGTTGATGTTGTATCTTTCAGGAAGTCTATCCAGTCGACGTTTTAATGTCTTAATTCCCATGATATTGATACGAAAATTCTTTTAGTGCAGTACCTTTGAGATATCACAAGTATGTAAACAACAACATCCAAGGAGAATCAAGAAACTGACAACATTCATGACATAAGAGACATCTGGTCTAGTAACAGCACAGTAGTTTTATTTGTTCACTGACGTAATGTATCAACTTGGAAGATTTAATCAAGCTCTGGTTCCATGTAAGATTGGGCTAAATTCCTTCAAGGTAGAGACAGTTGTCTTCCCATATTTATATATTTTGAAATTAATATGACACTGGAGTCTTTCCTTTACAATTTACAAGTTAGTCCTTTTATTAAGAGTTCTACTATAGAGCTTTTACAATTCTTCAATGAATTCAAAATAGCATTTCAGGAGGGAAAAAAAGTCAGCATTGAGTAGTTTGTTCCAAATATTTACTGTGAATTTTTTTTGAAGTACTTTCAACTTGTGTCTTTGTAAACTGTCCAATTTTTTTTTTTTTTCTGCCTAGTTTGTGTATCGGTATTTTGGATGGTCGTCCTATGCTTAATTACATACTCTGAATTAGGTAAGGATCCGGATGCTGTGACGTGCTGTGTCCCTAAAACAACAGTAAATAATAATAACCAATAAAATTACTTGCAGCAAAGGCTTTATGGAAAATGAAGCCAAGAAATGCAAGTTCTTTAAAGAATCGGTTGGTCTGGCAACTTCTTATTGAGACAACCATTGAAGCGTTCGAAGGTGTTCTTTGCTAGTGCAACTCCCATGTAAGTAAAAGCTGGCAACGTGCATCTCTCTAATCAATTGAAGAGGTCAGAGAATTAGCAACTGGGTAATGTGGTTGACCAAAGAGAATCCCATGTACTAAGACGAGAAAGTACCTAGACAACTACTCACTATATTCAAATATTACTTTTATTCTATCAACTTGCACTGCATTTTTAATCAAGAGAATGAGAGGTCGACTTCCCCTTTTGTCTAACCTATTCTCTTTAACCAGTGTCGTGCTGCTACAATAATGTAGACTGTATTAGTTTTTCACTGAATGGAATGTTATCAATGTATAACTAATATAAAAAAAAACTTTTGGAATACATTTTTAATCAAGGGAATGAGAGGTCAACTTACTCTTTCTTTAAGCTATTCTCTTTAATTAGGGGCTGTTTAGTTGCACACTTTTTGAGAAAACTTTTTTTAAAATATCTGACAATGGTAAATTTGTAATTAAAAGTTTTTCAGATATTTCTGTAAATTGTGTTTGGTTCAACAAAAAATTTACAGAAATATTTTCTATAAAATATCAATACCTACCAAATTTTACAAAAAGCAATTTCCTCTCAAAATGAGAGGAAATCACCAGAAATCTGACACATACCATATTTAATTAAAAACCTATCAAATCTTGTTATTTTCTATAAAGTTATGAGCTATTTTCTTGTTTTGAACCAAACAAGCAAAGTACAAAAAACAAAAAAATTTGTACGTTTTGATTTCTCAAAACTTTTCCTATAATTTTTTTAAGAAATACAAGGAAATCATATTTTAGGTGGAAAACATTTCCTATAATTTCTAGAAATTTAACCAAACACCCCCTTATATTAGTTTTTTCTTGGAGTGGAATGTTAATAAATAGCTAACTAATATAAATGTTTTGATTGATTAAATCTAGTTGCTTAGGGGCTGTTTAGTTGTACACTTTTTGAGAAAATTTTTCTCAAAACATCTGACAATGGCAAATTTGTAATTAAAAGTTTTTCAGATATTTCTGTAAATTGTGTTTGGTTCAACAAAAAATTTACAAAAATATTTTTTATAAAATATCAAAATCTACCAAATTTTACAAAAAATAATTTCCTCTCAAAATGAGAGGAAATCACCAGAAATCTGATGCATACCATATTTAATTAAAAACCTACCAAATCTTGTTATTTTCTATAAAGTTATGAGTCATTTTCTTATTTTGAACCAAACAAGCAAAGTACAAAAAATAAGAAAATTGGTACTTTTTGATTTCTCAAAACTTTTCCTATAATTTTTTTAAGAAATACAAGGAAATCATATTTTATGCGGAAAATATTTCCTATAATTTCTAGAAATTGAACCAAACACCCCTTTAGTGTACTTAACAATAGCAGTAAAGTTTGTAGAAATGGCAGGAACAGGCATTGGCAGGTAGACAGGTTGGTGGTCGATCGCGGTGGTCGATCGCGTTCGTGCATGAGGCTTACTGGGCGTCAGGATTAGTGGCGGTCGACCGCGACGGTCGATCGCAGAAGTTGCTGTTCTGTGGCGGTTAACATCGGCAGTCGAACACAGAAGTCTCTGGATTTTTTGGGCCTGTTCTGGAGTGTGGGCGGTCGACCGCGATGGATCGCGGTCGACCCCCACGGTCGACCGCCGCAGTGATTTCAGGTCAGGTTCTGTTTCCAGACCCGTTTCGTTTGGGTTTTCTATAAATACCAAAATGTTGGTTTCTAGGGTTTAAGGTAGGAGATTTGAGCTGATTGAGAGAGTTTTCTTTGGGCTTCTATTCTAGGAGCTATTGGTGAGATCAAGAGTTGATTTGTTGAGGGTTTATGAGAGATTTATAACCTTAGTTGTATCCCCTTGATTTCTAATAGTAAAAACTCCCCCCTCCTTGCCCCGTGGACGTAGACATCTCGTCTAAACACGTAAAACTGGTGTTTGATTGTGTTTGTATTATCTTTGGTGTGTTATTTATCTTCTCTCGACGATTGGTATTGGATCTCGGCACAGGGGTTTCTCCCCAACAAAGTTAATTATATTCTAGCTACAAAATGTTCAATCATGTAGCTGGGCAACGAGTCAATGACTAAATTTTAGAAGTAACACAAGCATCTTTATTATTATTAAGGTTAGAATTGTCTTTTCAGGTGGTTTCATGTTGGGTCTCTCCTTCATAAGAGAAGTCATCTCTATCAATGAGGCATGCTGAAACATTCTCCCTCATGTTCTAATTGTTTTTATTTCTTAGTTTAGCTAAAAATGATTATGTTTTTTTTTGGTTCTTTCAAAGAATTATATATTGTTGAAGATGAATCAGATAATTTAACAGAAAAGATCTATCATCCTCTTTCATTTTTTTGTAGGATGAGTTCAATTTCCTGTTGTATAATCTTGTATTTAGTTTTTACTTCTTGCTTTAGTTAAAAAACAAGGAAATTGATTTCCTTAAGTGTGGGTCACATCATCCAATAATATAATGACAACTCATCTCATCTCATCTCATCTCCTATTTTTAAGAATGAACCAAACACAAGAGAAGAACCTATTTATAAGAAATAGGTTCCTATTCTTTGATTTCCTTCTTTTTTAACCAACCAAACAACCTCAAAACAACTTTTCTTAAAAAAACACTCACATCATCCAATAATATGGTGACAACTCATCTCATCTCCTATTATTTGATTTCCTTCTTTTTTTTAGCCAACCAAACAACCATAAAACAATTTTTTAAGGAAATAGGTTTCCTATTCCTTGATTTCCTTCTTTTTTTTGGGCAAGCAAACAGCCCCTTAGATGCTTTCAAGGATCTTTTTGAGTTTGCTTCGATCCTGCCCAGCAGAAGACGAGAAATATGAGTGGATGAACAAAATAGTGTTTGCTCCACAGCTCTGGTCGCAAGAGAAATATGAGCATATAACGTGAAAAACTTATATCAAATTATCAATTTGTATGTGGACTAATATGTAAATAAAATATTCAGGAACTTATACTAGAAAACCTCTAACACAGTAACACTACCTCAAAATTCTAGTTTGGCCTCTGCTAGTTAGTCAGCAATTATAGCGTTGGTTTTAGACGATGTGATTGTTGGGATCTTATACCAATTGTTGTTGAAAACTGTGTCGAGAAACCAAACCAAACGTCGATCAAAGAGGGCCAAAACCAACCAAAATCAATGCACAAACAAAACACAAATTTTAATGTGGTTCGGCAATTGCTTACGTCCACGGGACAAGAAGGGGATGTGGTTTCCACTAATAGAGAAGAAGAGTACAACTTGAGACTACAAATCACTCGAAGGAACAAACTAATCTCATCAACAAAGCTCTTAATCTCTCCAAATAAGCCCTAATCAAATAACTCAAAAAATACCTCTTTTCTGTGCTCCATATATCCCAAACTCTTGCCTTAAGAAACCCTAGAACGTGTATTGGTATTTATACAAACACCAAAACCAAATAAGAACAGGAAACCAACATATGGGCCTGACCCGCTACGCTATCGACCGCCACGGTCGACCGCGACCAACAACAGAACCTGAAAAAACGCTTACATGGTCTGACGGTCGACCGCGGTGGTCGACCGCGGTGATCGACCGCGACAAACGACAGAGCCCAAAATCACTTACAGGGGTCGACCGCGCCAAATTCAGGCACATACTCAGGCCTGTGCACGATCGCGATCGACCGGCCTTTCACCGCGGTCAACCGTGAAGCTCCAAGTGTGACTTCTGCAGTCTTCAAAACATGTTCTTCACCAAATCGTTCACGGTTTCTTCAGTGATCATTTCGCATGCACATTTTTAAACTGTCGACTATTTACATTAGATTTCCAAAAAGTAGAATTTTCCTCAATCCATTTATTTCATGTCTTATGTATTTATGCCTCAAAGTTAAATATATAGTTTTTCAATTCAAGACTTCAATACTTAGCTAGTTGAACCTATGTTAGCATGTAATATTGTTTTCTCCATCTTTGGCAATCTAGTCGCACGATTCTGCAGGCCATCCATCAATTCTGTGGACAACATTCTCTCTTCATGGTCTCATTATCATGATGAATTATGATTAATGATTAGTAAAACAAACGCTGCATTTTTGCATTCAAAATGGCAAGTATCCCCTCATTTGTTTTCTTTGTTTTTCTAAGACTCTGTTTCCTATCTTCTATCTTCGTCCTGATTTAAATCCTGTAGTTTCTAAGGTTATCTTCACATTCTATTTCAAAAGGTCTCTGTTTTCAGTAGCCGCCCTATCAACTGACACAGAAGCAACCGAAAACATTTTCCTTCCATGTTAATAGGGAAGCACGAAATTAGTTTCTATCAAAAAGGAGCACAGCACGTCACGGCATTTGAATGATCAGGGCGTACATTTAATTTAGAATTTTTGAGAACACAACTTGTGAATTTCAAAAGGTCGTACATTTAATTTAGATTCTTGAGGAACATTGAAATTATCAGGGCGAGACATAATTGCGTAAACGTAATTGTTCGTTGCAGTATTATGAGAACATATCAGTTTATGGCTTCAAAGTTTATATCAAGTAGGTGTTTGTCATTTAGAAAAGCTTTAAAACTAATAAGAATCCAAATAGCAGATTTTTTTTTTTTTTTTTTTTTTTTTGCAGATTTGAATGATCTGAATAAGTTAAACTTCTAGAAAGCAATAAGGACAATTTCGTGATTAAGATATCGTTTTTTCTTTTTCTTTAATCTTTGAGAACGGCTAGAGTTCTGCAACTAGTTGTATCTACGGGCTACGGCTAAACTGAAACCTCTTTGTATAGAAAACAATATTTGGCTTGGAAGCATTTTGGTCATCAAGGGACCCAATAGCAAGACCTCTCTGCGTTTGAAGGGCTTGTAAGCAATTTTCAATATGCGAGGCGCTAATATGGAGTTATTGAAGATACGAGGGACTGACGTCTGGTGCTAAATAAAATGGTTATACTATTCCTATCAGGCTTAATTGCACTTAAATACCTCATAGGTTTCTCTACTTCGCAATTATATACTTCCAATTGTATTTGGCAGCACTTGCATATATTTTTAAAGACCATAAAAGTCGCAATTGCATGCTCTCATTTGTTTCTGGTAGCACTTATGTACCCTAAAGTTCTTAACATTTGCATTTTAATATCTTCAATTATGCAAAATTTAAAGACTTTAGGTTATTTAATTATTAGTTTTAATAACTTTAAGATATTTAAGTGTAAGTCTTAAAAATTTTAAGCTCTATCACAAACAAATGAGAGTATATAAATAAATGTCTTAAAAAATATTAGCTGCTAAATAAAAATAAGCGACGGGTACAAGGTAAGGATGACGTCGTGCTTTTAGGGCGTGTTTGGATTTCAATGAAGTTAAAGAAAGTTAAGAGAAACTAGGAGAGAGAACGAAAAGAAAGGGAAGAGAATTCCCTTCCTCTTGAACACATCAATTTGAGGGATGACAGATTTTATGTTACCAGAGGTGAACTAAGTAAGGAGGACTAACGGAATAACTTCAACTTCACTTCTTCCTTGTTCACCTCAAACAAGCCCTTCAGGAACCGGATACTTTTCCGGGAGTAGGGGAAAGTACAAGGTACTCAAGCGCCATTTTTTCTCATTTGGTAGGGCAATTAAGTCATTCTCATCAACACACACATTCCTTTCTTGTAAGTTGCAATTTGCAATGACAACTCTCATGATCAATTCTCCAGCGCTCAAGAGAATTGTCGGCTCCAATGGCTTTTTCCCCAAATTCGTCAGAAATTTTCGTAAATCCCATTCTCCAGTCAGCCCTTCATCTTTTAACTACCCACATTCAGAAGCAGCCCCCATCATCTTCCCTCCTTCACTCTCAACTCAAAAAACTCCATCAATCACTGCTTCAATTAGCAAACAATCAGTTAAAATTCAATACCCAATTGCTAACCCAACTCAAAGACGTCGCTTACGATGCCAGCGAGCTCGTCGACGACCTCGAATACGAAGCGCTGCGTCAAGAAGTTGAAGAGTTCAGCAGATCGAACCCAAATAAGCCCATCACTGGCCCCTCCATTTCTCAATTTAGAGGTTTGCAAACTGGGGATCCCCATACTAATAATCGAGGAGGAGGAGGAGGTAACCCGATTAATCAAATTCAGTAAATAAAAGGGTTAGTTGATATTTGAACAAATTTTCAAAATAAAACTATTTAATTTTTTTTTATTAAAAAAATCGACCATTCCCATTTTATTTCTCAAAACCGACCCATTTCATGACCACGTCAGTCAACAGCGTTGTCACGAAATGGGTCGGTTTTTTAATGACGCCTCTAAATAGTCGGGGTTGCCAACCCCGACTATTTAGTTAAGTACAAGCTAAAATAGTCGGGGTTATCAACCCCGACTAATTTAGTTCACTGTCTAATAGGTTGGGATTGGAAACCCCAACCATTTCGAAAGAAGTATTTCAAAATGGTCGGGGTTCCCAAACCCGACCATATGACAGAGAGCTCAGCCCAGACGCCGAATGGAGCTGAAAACGGTCAGGATTGGAAACCCCGACCATTTAGTAGAGGAGAATTTTCCTACGAAAAAATGGTCGGGGTTGGGAACCCCAACCGTTTCGTGTACGTGCACAAAATGGTCACGGTTCCCAACCCCGACCATTTGGCAGACTCTACTTACACCCACTTTCAGCTTGAAATTCAAACTCCTGCTGTTACATATCAATTCACAATCAATCCACAATGCAATCACAATCACAATAACACATACCAATCAATAATCTTAAATAAAAATTCATAATCAATCGGATACATACCATGCAATTCACATACTAATAATCAATACTCAATCGAATACATAATATTTAGTTTTAAACACAAACATCCTATCAATACTCAATCAGATACATAAAATTTAGTTTCAATTGGATACAACTCCCTTTCCTCTCCCTCTCCCTCCCTCCCCCTCCCCCTCCCCCTCCCTTGACACGTTCACCTTCGACGTGAGCTCGGATGAGTTCCTTGTCTGGTTGTATGTGAAGTTGGGAGTGTATGACATCCTCATCGACTCGAACCGACTGTGAACATCCGGTTTGGGCCTGCTATGAGCCGCCAAGTTCATCATGTGCACCGCTTGAGCCTGCCCCCTTGCGTCCTCGGAACCGTTGACGATCGTACTCAATTGGTCACTCCTTACGTCCATCACGTCTTGCATTACGCGTCCTCTGAAGAGCGGACCGAATCTTTTTGATCATGCGAATGAACGTGTTCCTCGGCCTTGGCTCGGTAGTCGTTCGGATTGCATCATGCGTTATAGTAGAAAGTTCTTCGAGCTCTTGTACCTATAAGATAAAAACCCTAAGAAAATTATTATGATTTGGATGATAATAAAATAACACTCACAAGATAACTGTATATTTTGTTTATACACTTATCAACTCTCTCTCAACTGGGCCTCTCGGTATGTACTCCTTAGGGGCTTTGTTCTCCTGAAATATCCACCAACGAGTAATCCCCCAATACCACCGCAAATACACACTTAGGTCAGGTGCGTCAGCCCTCTCCATCACCAATTATTCTTCTCTCCAATCCCACCTCCCGATGTAAGCACTGTGAATATGTTCCCAATCTTGTCGATGTGCACCTTTTCTGGGATTTCTCTCTATTATTTTCACAGGGTCCGGGATATGTTGTTGTAGCCCAAATTGTCGGAGCACACGGTCAGGCACGTGCATCTCGACAATCTCAAAACATATGATCGGGACGCGAGCACGTCATACATCCGGCTTTTCTCCGCATATATCTGGTAGTGACTCTAAAACTAGTTTATATGGCACCCACTTGACCTATGAAAAGATAAAGTAAAGCGGATTTTAGTAATAAATGCTGTAATAATTAAATTTTTTTAGATATTATGATTTAATACATGTTCGTCCTCCATTTGATCAAGCTCGTTCCTATAGAAGTTTTCATGGCCCTTTGGTGACGTATGCTAAGATCTGGATACATTCCATCTATTTTATATACAATGAGTTAGTATAAATTAAAATAAATATAAAAAATTACATGTAATCATATATTTTTCAAAATAACTTAGTAATACCTACAGCCTAACGGAATATGACTATCGAGAACACGTGCCTCCCTCAAATCTGGGCAACCCAAATGCAATCTCTCCCAAGACTATATCTGTAGCAGAGTGAGACAACCCTTTAATTATTTGTTTTGAACAAGAGCCACTTTGGTCATCTCCCTATACAGATACGCTAACACGGCACTCCCTCATGACAATCACCCACAATCCACAAGATCCTCCAGGAATGGCAACCACCTTACGTGCACTGAATACTTCATGGAATCCGGGAAAAGAATAGTACTGATCATGTGAAGTATGTATGCACGGGCATACATCTTGACGATCTCCTCGGTCGCATCGATTGAAATATTCATGTAATTGTTTCTCAACCAATCAAGCTTGATCCTTCCACCCCTCATGTGAGGAACTTGACCCAGCAATACTTCACACTTCCCTAACCAGTCGAAGTCGTCGCTACCTATGACAACATCTCCATCCACTCTGAGTCCAAACAAAACCCCAACACCCTGCAATGTAATCGTCGACTCTCCTTGGCGCAGGTGGAATGTGTTTGTCTCGGGTCTCCATCGTTTAACCAGTGCCGTCAAGAGAGCCCAATCAAGTCTCACCCATTTAATTTGTGAGCACTCAAAGAAGCATGCTTGACGGACATTATATCGGACATGTGGATCAGTCAACTCCCAGCTCGAATGTGCACGAGTATGATCAACGATAGTAATGCTCGGGGCCTGCATATAATAAACAGTGCACATGTTCAGTAACCATCAATAACTTAGAATAATTGATATGATTGAAAATATAATTTATAACTATCAATCTAATTACCTCCGCAGTGTCGATCTTCGCGGATCGATGTCGAGGTTGGTCATAAAGGACCTTATATGTCAATGGACCCGCCTCCATATCTGCACATGTGATGATATAAATGAAGTAGAATATAATGAAGTAAAATAAAAGTTCAAATTTCGAATATAAATGAAGTAGAATAATTAATAGAAATTAAATTAATTATACCCATTAATTGCTATCTATTTGGATTGGTGGGACAATGAGATCTCCTATGGCTCGGTTGTCTACAATATCCACACCTATTTTTTTGGAACTCCTTCCCGACCTCCATCCATCGAAGATTTTATGCGTGTTGATCTCGGACGTTCGGCTTGTCTCTTAAATTCAGGAGGTAACACATGCGGCCCGTTATAGGGTGGCCAATAACGACTATCTACGATGGGATAAAAAACTGACTGTATGAATCTCTATAGTGGCTTGATTGATACCACTCAGAAGCGTATGCGTAATACGATGTATTTGCACCCCCAAATTGCTTGGTCGTAACTGCTATAACATGTGGACATGGTAATTTTTGTAATTCTAGTATGTTACATGTGCATGCGCATTGTGTCCTTCGTAAATTGACGGTGTAATTATGACCGTGATTATCTGTAACTTCCCATTCATCTATAACAAATCTAACAATCTTAGTCAATCTGGTCTGCTTGACACGAGCTACTATAATCTCTTCATTTTTTTAGGGTGAACAATGTCCCCCACTTTGCTCTATCCTCTCGTCGCTTAACAAAATACTGATTTAGTCTATAAAATGTTCTCGCAACCAACGCCTGTATGGACATTGCTCGAGCCCCCTTAAGTACACCGTCGAAGCTTTCAGAAAATTAGTTGTCATCATGTAATAGTGATTCCCGCCATCTTTACTTAGTACCCACCGGTCGACGTAATCGCTTCTCAAACTACTCTCAATCCAATCATGTGCAGCTTGAGATGTTGCCTTGATTTGATCTCGTATCCCATCATACACACACGTTTCGGGTGTAACACTCGCTTGCCAAAGAAGGTTTTGTAGATGTACTTGACCAAAGCTCTTTTTAAAGTTAGCTCTAATGTGTCGTAAACAATAGCCTAATTATAACCCTAAAACCCCAATTACAATCCTAAAACCCAATTACAACCATAAACCCCCAAATCCTAAACCCTAAAATTGACCCCCAAGTCCTAACCCTAAAATTGAGTATTCTATGCCCCAAATGTTTAATTTCAACTACAACAAGAATAAATTTCCTAAATAAATCACTACAAATAGAGTTCAAGCACTATAAATTCGTCTTGGAGAGAAAACCCTAGATTTCTACGTGTTAAAAGAGGAGAGAAGGAAGAGAAAGTACATGTTAGATCTTTCACGATGAAATTCCGCACAAAAATGGCGTTGAAATGCGAGATTTTTGGCTTGGAAGACGACAACGACGGAGAGAGGCGGCTGGGAACGAGCTGAGAACGTGGAATAATGGCTAGGAACGACCTGGAGGGTTTATATAGGTGGTGGGACCCAGAACAAAATAGTCGGGTTTGCTAAACCCGACTATTTTCCTTAGCCAATTTTGACTCGTCGGCTGGGTTGGGTGGATAGTCTTTGCCATATGGTCGGGTTTGGGAACCCCGACTATTTTGAAATACTGCTTTTGAAATGATCGGGGTTTTCAACCCCGACCTATTAGATAGAGCCCTAAATTAGTCAGGGTTACCAACCCGACTATTTTAGCTTATAACTAAATAGTCGGGGTTGGCAACCCTGACTATTTAGAAGCGTCATTAAAAAAACGACCCATTTCGTGGTCACGCTGCTGACGTGGCCACGAAATGGGTCGGTTTTGAGAAATAAAATGGGAATGGATCGATTTTTTTAATAAAAAATTAAATGGAATTATTTTGAAAATTTGTTCTTGATGTTTTATTTGTTTCTCCCTCTAAATTCAAGATTGTTTTCTGCAGTACCTGCTCTTGATTCAGTTGATGCCCAAGATGTTTCTTGTAGTGGTGCCATTGAAGAGAGGATAACCATAATTGTAGAGAAATTGGATTATTTTGCTGCTATTTTAGAGGGTACAATTGATCAGGATAACAATAATGAGGTTGTTAACCCTCCGATCACTGGAGATGTATGTGCGGCCAACAATATTGTTGATGAATCAGCACAGCAAGAAGTTGAAGAACTCATTAGAACAAACACAAATGAGCCCATCACTCGCCCTTCAGTATCTCGGCCTGATATTCAAAATGGCGACGATGATGACATCGCTCAAGTTCCTGCCAACCTAAGAGGAGGAAAGAGTAGAGGAAATTTTTTACCTAAATTGAAGAGCTTGATTTCTGAAATTAGTAAAATGTGCAAGTGCTTTGATGGCAGGGATGTTAGGAAGAAAACAAGCACTACACCTAATCATGATTCATCAGAAGATAATAATAATGATATTGTTGTAGGAGGCTTAAATGGAGTTCTACATAAGCCCTTGATCAATGCGGAGGTATACTGGGGAGACTACGAGAAAGAGGAACTGGTTAAGATGTTGTTGGATCCTAGCGAACAAAATGTTTGTATCATCCCTATAATCGGCAAGGAAGGTGTTGGCAAGACCACTCTTGCTAATTCTATCTATAGTGATGAAAGAGTGGAAAAGTATTTTCATATGAGGGAGTGGATTTCTGCTTCGGACACTTTTGACATGATGAGAATCACAGGAGAGCTTGAAGAGTCTCTCTATTTGAGTGGACCCTTTGATCAGTTTCAGCCGTTGGACCTCTTTGAGAGGAACTTGATGGCTGAATTGAAGGGTAAAAGGTTCTTGCTAGTGTTGGATGATGTTAGAAGTGAGGATTGGGCATTACGCTTTGCTGCAATAGACACTAATGTGAAGGGTAGCAAAATTTTGTTGACAGCCCGAGAGGATTGGATGTTGGATGAGGAGAGTAAGAGGAACAAGATTGTTCTCAAGGGCATGAGAGACGAAGAATTTTGGGCTTTGTTTAAAAAATGTTCATTTGGGGACGAAGACCCTAATAAGCATCCAAAGCTAGAGGGCATTATCAGAAGGGTAACTGAGAAGTTGCAGAGATTCCCTCTGGCAGCCAAGTTGGTTGGAGGAGCATTAAGAGAGAAGCTAAATTGTGATCATTGGATGAAGATTCTTCAAAGTGAGTTATTGGAATCAGGAAAGGCCTGTGGTGATGTTATGCCGTACCTGAGATTAAGTTTTCAGCACCTACCTTTGCAACTTCAAATATGCTTTATATATAGTTCAGTGTTCCCCAAAGCTTATGCATTTCAAATTGATAAACTAGTTCAAATATGGATGGCTCAGGGACTGATTCTAATGGAGGATGCTGGACGAGAATACTTTGATCACCTACTATCCAGGTCATTCTTTGAACTCCCTTGTTATACTAAATCGTATTGGAAAGATAAGTACTATTTGATGCCTGAATTGTTACATGAGCTAGCAGAGTCTATATGTCTCGATGACATTGTTGTTTATAAAGGTACTGAATTGGATGGGACTCGAAGAGCAGTTCGCCACTTATCTGTTTCATTATGGGATGGCCTTAATTCAGAGTTGGAATGGAAAAATTTGCAGACTCTCATTATTAACACAAAGCATTGCCTACAGTTTGAGGTTCTGAAAAGAATTCGAGTGCTAGATTTATCTCACAGCTATATGACGCAGTTGCCTGATTCTATAGGCAATCTTATACATCTGCGCTACTTGAATCTCTATGGAAACTACATTTTTACTTTACCCGAATCATTATGCAAGCTTTATCATCTTCAGTCACTGATACTGCCTCATAAATGCGATAGATTGCCCAAAGGGATCACAAATCTAGTCAATTTGCGACATCTGAATGCAAGTGAGGTAGCAATTTCATGGATAGCGGGGATCGGCAGGCTCACCCATCTTCAGGAATTGAGCGTATTTAATGTAAGAAGGGTGAAGGGGCATGACGTAGGACAATTAAAGTGCATGAAGGAGCTCCGAGGTTCACTTTGTATCAATTATCTCGATGATGTAAAAAATAAGGATGAGGTTCTTCAGTCCAACTTGAAGGACAAAGTCCATATCAGAGAGCTTCAATTGAAGTGGATGAGATGGAATCCTAAACGCAATCCTGATGCTCACAGGGATGTACTTGAACACCTAAAGCCACCTTCAGGTCTCAAAGAGTTGGAAATTCACTGGTATAGAGGCCCTAAATCTCCAAGTTGGTTTGTGAAAGAATCACTACCTAATCTAAAAGTCATAATTCTTAGAGGCTGTGAAAAATGGAACCATCTTCCTTGTTTCTGGCAGCTTCCCTTTCTCGAGGTTCTCAAACTAGAAATCATGAATTCAGTAATCGAAGTAGCTGGAGAGACCGTAGAAGTGTTTCCATCCTTGAAAGAGTTGTGGTTAAATGAGAGTTCAGTTATCTTTGAAGGCATGCCAATTGTATCAGAACAAGGGCACAAACTCTTTCCTTGCCTTTGTAAGCTCGTGATCCAAAATTGTGAAAGGGTCATGGGTTTGCCTCCGATTTCTATGCTTCAGACACTTGAAGAGCTTGATGTTAAAAAATGTCCTGATCTGGATGCTGAGATTCCTGGCTGCTTGATCAACCTCACTTCTCTTGAAACATTAAAGATATCACAACTGCAACTGACATATTTTCCAGGAGAAATATTCAAATGGCTTAATAAGCTGGAGATTGATTCTTGTGAACACCTCGAATCTTGGATTGCCAGTGAGAAAGAGGAGGAGAGTGTTTCATCTCTTACTTCTCTATGCATTACTGATACATTGCTTCCTACTGGACCAGTGCTAAATAAGTACCTTACATCTCTTCATGAATTGAGAATCGAGCGTTGTTCCAAACTCAACTCATTTACTGCTGAGCAACAGAGATGGTTTAAAGGGCTCACATCTCTCCGTGAGCTTAGCATCCTTGATTGCAGAAGTCTCAGGTCGTTGCCCAGGGATCTTCATCAGCTTCATTCTCTCGAGAAACTGACCGTATCTGGCTGCCCTAATCTCAGATCATTGCCATCTAGCTTGCCAAGCTCTTTGAAAATGCTTGAGATCTCGAATTGCAATCCGGGTTTTGCTGTGCTGTGGCAAGAGGGGAGAGCTCCTGATTGGGTCAGCCGTGTTCCTTACAGATACATAGCTTGAATAATAGAGCGAGGGACACAGTTTGACTGTTTGAGTCAGTCCTTAATTGGTAGAAGTTTGCTCTGTAACCACTTTTTTTTCCTAGTTTGTATATATTTTTCATTTAGTTCTCTGATTGTGTACTATATTGATCATATATAGCTTATATTGACAAGACAGGGTATTAAAGGGAATAACAAGGACCTAGAAATTGTCTATGATAAATTTAGTAGAATTGTTTTGTCATAGGAATGGACTCTGTAAGGAGACACTGATCATTTTTGTAGCATTTTATTTCAGATTAAGTAATTGATTGTAAACTGTTATAACTTGATCCTCAGTACAGCCATACTCACCATTTGTACTATGCCGCTTTATTTCTTCTTCTTCTTTTTTTTTTTTTTTTTGCTAGTTCAATTTGGTAGCAAAAGAACTTATTTGCAGCTTTACTTTGAAGGAAACAAAATGGAAGAAAAGATTTATCCGAACAGCTACCATGGTAATTGTACAGACAGAGATATAATTGCAGCCAATTTAATGATCACATGTAGCTTATTTATGCATATGTTGATATGTAAAATGTTCTTTTTAGCTTCAAAT
The DNA here is from genome assembly GCA_022839385.1 of Asparagus kiusianus. NCBI lineage: Eukaryota > Viridiplantae > Streptophyta > Magnoliopsida > Asparagales > Asparagaceae > Asparagus > Asparagus kiusianus. Next base: position 344,985 of record BQKN01064738.1, read on the forward strand.
ATTCTCAACAATGTTGAAATTATAAAATGTTGGTGTCGATGTTGAGTTTATTGTTATTTGTTCATGCAGAATTGGAACCTATTTCATTTGAGCAGGAACATTAGGTATCCTGATGGGTACCTCACTTTGCTTCAGAAGACTTTTTCAATTCTTAACCCGTTCACTGCTCCAACTTCCAGCTGTTTGAAGTGCAGGATATGAAAGATGCTCTCCATAGGTTTCCACGTACGGGTTTCACTCATGTTGATACTGGCCGTGGAATCACCGAGATATGACGTTATCCTGTTTTACGTTTTCAAGGTGAACGATACATCTGCAGACTGCAAACTCTTTGCTAGAGTTTGCAAATACTCCGTCAATCTTTTTTTTTTAAATTTTTTGGTGGATTCTCACATGAATCCAGCCTAATTCCTCGACTGTTATCGAAATTGTTTAACAAGTATCAACCGTTGTCTGAATTGTTTAATGTGACTGCAGTTTCAGCTGCATCTGCGTTAAAAGTTATGATTGTTCGATTAGATTCCAGACCCTATGCAAAAGCTCACTCAAGCTCGCTCAAATCAAATCAATCGTCTCTGTCCGAGCTAAATCTGAGAACACAGCCATCCACAGAAGAAGCTTTGCCAAAACGAACAAAACAAAACCACACGATCGCAAGATCATTTACCACATAACAAGACACTATATTACCAACCGGTCACAAAGTACTAAACATAAAAACATAAAGAAACTACATATTAAAGAGTTCAAGGACTGCCAGCCATCACACTTCGGCTGGCCATTATCAAGCACACGAAGTTTTCAAACGAACAGTAAACTAGCCGAGACACCCCAAATGCGAGCCGACCCATTCACATCCCACCACGAAGACGAAGCACCAGGTGAAGCGTGGACTCCTTCTGGATGTTGTAGTCCGCGAGGGTACGTCCATCCTCCAGCTGCTTGCCTGCAAAGATCAGCCTCTGTTGGTCCGGAGGGATCCCCTCCTTGTCCTGGATCTTCGCCTTCACATTGTCAATCGTGTCGGAGCTCTCCACCTCCAGGGTGATGGTCTTGCCGGTGAGGGTCTTCACAAAAATCTGCATACCACCACGGAGACGGAGGACAAGGTGGAGGGTGGACTCCTTCTGAATGTTATAATCCGCCAACGTTCGCCCATCCTCAAGCTGCTTGCCAGCAAAGATAAGCCTCTGCTGGTCTGGGGGGATTCCCTCCTTGTCCTGGATCTTTGCTTTCACATTGTCGATGGTGTCGGAGCTCTCCACTTCCAAAGTGATGGTCTTGCCTGTTAGGGTCTTGACAAAAATCTGCATGCCTCCCCTCAGCCTGAGCACCAAATGGAGGGTTGACTCCTTCTGGATGTTGTAGTCGGCAAGGGTACGGCCATCCTCCAACTGCTTGCCAGCAAAAATCAGCCTCTGCTGGTCTGGGGGGATGCCCTCCTTGTCCTGAATCTTGGCTTTTACATTGTCGATGGTGTCTGAGCTCTCCACTTCAAGGGTGATAGTCTTGCCGGTGAGGGTCTTGACAAAAATCTGCATGCCTCCCCTCAGCCTAAGCACCAAATGGAGGGTAGACTCCTTCTGGATGTTATAGTCAGCGAGGGTTCGGCCATCCTCAAGCTGCTTTCCAGCGAAGATCAGCCTCTGCTGGTCTGGGGGGATCCCCTCCTTGTCCTGGATCTTGGCTTTTACATTGTCAATGGTATCGGAGCTCTCAACCTCGAGAGTAATCGTCTTCCCAGTGAGGGTCTTGACGAAAATCTGCATCCCACCACGAAGACGGAGGACGAGGTGGAGTGTGGACTCCTTTTGGATATTGTAATCAGCGAGGGTACGGCCGTCCTCAAGCTGTTTGCCGGCAAAGATCAGTCTTTGCTGGTCAGGGGGGATCCCCTCCTTGTCCTGGATTTTGGCTTTGACATTATCAATGGTGTCAGAACTCTCGACCTCGAGAGTGATGGTCTTGCCTGTGAGGGTTTTCACAAAGATCTGCATCTGTAGACCAGAAAATGTGATGATCAGCAAGCAGTGGAAGAAGAAAAGATGGATCATTAAATAGATATTAAACAAGAATGCAATTCAATCATGCAATTTCCAGACCTAGAAAAAAAAATCTTTCATGGGATCCTATATACTAACTCAAGAGTTAATAAGATATAATTTTCCTCAGGAAGAACTCCCAAAATCTCTCGAGCATTTTTTAAATTCAAAGAAAAGATCGTGTCCCCCTATATATGTTTTTGATTAACCAACAATACATGTTAACATAAAAAGCTTCAACAAGCAGAGGTCTTTAAAGTTCCTCAATCTAATCAAATCCAAGACCAAGGCTCGGATAAAAAAAAGTCCACAATAATAGAAACAATCTCTTTAAATTATCCATCATAAAGTTCTAATGAAGTCTGCTTTTTTTTAAATAAATCAAAGAAAAGCAAATACTATGTTCTCTCTCATGATGTTTTTAACCAAAAACACATGAGAAAATAAAGAAATAATCCATCGTAAGTTCCGATAGTTCTTTCATCAAATCTGATGGAAAAAAATCACAAAGGCTGCTCTATTTTAATTTCTTGAACGAAAAGTGAAGAACATGTTGTCTCTAATTATGAGTAGATGATAAATAAAAAAGAATTACCCATCAAAAGTTCAGACGGTTCCCAAATCAATCAGATCTAAGACATATTTTTTATGTTATCATAATTTCACAAAAATCTCACAATAACAGAAACAATCTCTTAAATTGAGACGATCTATTAGAATTGTAACCAAAAGCCCTAAACCCCAGAAGGCAAAATTATTTATCACAACTCCTGGAGATTTCAATCCCATCAGACCCAACATCGTCATATTACCATGGCCAAAATCCAAAAACACGAATCCTAGATCGTTGAGATCAAACAATTAAATTAGGGCCAGGGAGAATCACAGATCTAAAATCTACGGATCTCAACAGGGTCCAAGAAATACCACATATATAAATCTAGGAATCTGAAAAAAACGCAAAAAAGAAATAGAAAAAAATATTGAATATAGAATCTCTGAACGAACCTTGATAAGAGAACGATCGGAGATATCCTCGGCGCTTGAGAAAGGTTTTGATGAAGAAAAAAATAGAATTGGGGCTCAATTTATAGCCGAGGTTGCCGACCTAAGTCGTTAGAGAAACCCAATAAGGACGCGACACGTGTACGGTATGAGCTGTAAAGGCGTGCCTTGAACGGCAACGCTTGCTTTCTCTCCTTGTTGGGAGGAAGTAGGAAGTCTCGTGAGGCGTCGGAAAGGTCGAGGTAGCGGAGGGTTCGGTCTCCGTTAGTTGACGTCGTTAGTGATGTCTGCCGTTAAAGTGTTTTCTAGATAAGCCTTGTCCACTCAGTAAGTAGGGTTCGCAAGTGGTAATCTATTTAAGTGTGTGGTGCACGGATAATATGAAATCTACTTTCCTTAAGGAAAACCCAAAAGTGAACAGTAATATTTCTCAATATCCACGTAT
>BQKN01064739.1:0-15049 GCA_022839385.1 Asparagus kiusianus
ATCGTATCAAACTCCCACCTGGTCAAACCTTTAAACAGTTAGGACCACAAAACCAAAATCCCCTCTCGATTCCTTTCATGAACGAGAGGTCCACAAATTGAGCGATCAAAACTTCCTACAGTTAGGATTGTCTCAAACTCCCACCTGGTCAAACCTTTAAACAGTTAGGACCACAAAACCAAAATCCCCTCTCGATTTCTTTCATGAACGAGAGGTCCACAAATTGAGCGATCAAAACTTCCTACAGTTAGGATTGTCTCAAAACTCCCACTTGGTCAAACCTTACTACAGTTAGGACCACAACCAAAATCTCCTTTCGATTCATTTTGCAAACGAAAGGTCCGCTTTTGAATTGGATAGTCAAACCTTACGACAGTTAGGATTATTCAAACACCCAATCCAGATTCTCTAAGTGGAGATCCCACTTCGAGTTTCCTTTGCGACAGGAGATAGAATATAAAATTCTTCCTCTCCGATTCTGGGTTTATCTCTACCAACAAAAAAGAGACCAGGAGATAGAATATAAAGTTCTTCCTCTCCATCATCTGGGTTTATCTCTACCAACAAAAAAGAGACCAAGAGATAGAATATAAAGTTCTTCCTCTCCATCATCTGGGTTCATCTCTACCAACAAAAAAAAAAGAGACCAGGAGATAGAATATAAAATTCTTCCTCTCCGATTCTGGGTTCATCTCTACCAACAAAAAAGAGACCAAAATACTCCATTGGGCACACGAGTATAAACTGTTTTCCCTTACTCCAATAGGTATACGAGTCTAAACTGTTTCTCTACTCTTAACAGGAAGTTTCTGGAGAATATTACTCAGAATATTCTTAAGAATAATCTGAACACTCTAATGGGTACACGAGTCTAAACTGTTTCCCTACCCTCAACAGGAAGTTCCTGGAGAATATTAATCTGAATATTCTAAAGGATAACCTGATGAACTCTCAGTGGATGTATCAATTCAGTAACAAAAGCTGAACCCACAATAACAAATACCAGCTTCGATTCAAGATCTCGACAACGGTCAAGCGATAAACGCGACACCGAGAGAACATTAGCTATTCTACAAAGAACTGAATAGACTAAAAGAAGAAAATGTCAAGGGTTGAAGCCATTTTCAAGTCCTGCTACACGATCTACTCAACCAAGCATTGAAGGGATCGTAAGTAAGATCTATCTTATCCAAAGTATCCCAGAACTCCTCTATAAAAGAATGAGTCTGGAATACTTTGGAGGGGGTATCTATAGGCGTCAAAAAATGCTGAATGATATCCAAACCCAGCTCAGGAAGAAGACATCCAAAGCGTCAAAAAAAAGAACGCAAGTTTGGGCTGTCTCGCCTACGAGACAGTCTTTACTGTCTCGCAGGCGAGACAGTCTTTACTGTCTCGCCAGGCGAGACAGAATTTACTATCTCGCCAGGCGAGACAGAATATACTGTCTCGCCCACGCGAGACAGAATTTACTGTCTCGCCGAGCGAGACAGAATTTACTGTCTCGCCGAGCGAGACAGAATTTACTATCTCGCACGCGAGACAGTTCCCAGAGGTTTAAAACTGCTTTGCATAACCACCAACACGTGGCCACTAACTGTTCAAGAACGTGGGAAACATCGTGGGCGAAAATCACGTTGATAACTGCCAGAATAACGGAGTTTTAAAACATGGGAAGGCAGTTACAAGAAACTGTCAGGCAGTTGAGGAGTTCCGAGACAGTGTTTTACTGTCTCGCCAGGCGAGACAGCAAATTTACTGTCTCGCTGGGTGAGACAGCAAATTTACTATCTCGCTGGGCGAGGTAGCAAATACTGTCTCGACCAGCGAGACAGTAAACACTGTCTCGGAAAAACATTTTTCTCCCAGAAGTTATAAATATCCATGAGATCGATTTTTCAAGGGGGCAGATTCTAACAGATCCATCGAGCATTTGTTAGAGCATTCCAGAGCAGAGAGAGCAGAGATCTAAGTTCTTGGAGCAATCCCTTGACATTCAGGCTTTGACTTGATTTCAAGAAGAACGACTATCTTACTTCGATAAGATATCGTTTCAAATTCTCACTTCGATAAACGAAGTCAGAATCATAATCCCCCCTCTTCACGATATGTGATTCGGTGGTCCACGAACCAAAGCGTTCCCGGCACAGGCAAAGAACCCACAAAAGCAGTGATCCAAACAACGATCCTGTATTTATTTTCTCAAGAGTTGTAATTTTTACTTTGTTGTGTAAAAGAAGTCTTATAAAAAGACTATTTCTTTGAATTTTATTGTAATCGACTGAAGAGACAATGAATTCGACAACAAACTCAACTTTTGCTGAAAACACCCATATGATTTGTCGACAAATTAGTCGAGTGAGCTTCTGGTCGAGTGAACTGCCGAGATGGTTATTGAGCCAACTATTTAGGGAGTCGTCTCGACTTATAAGGGGTCGACTAATCACGCACTTCGTGTTGGTATAAGAGGACTCGTTTCCTCGACGAGTCAATAGACTTGCCCTTGGTTGGGCCTTTGGGCCACTAAGTTGGTTTGGACCATATGAAGGTAATCTTTCGATATCTTTATCTTTAAATGGTAAAATACAATAACAATAAGCATGAATAAAGAGTTAGAATTGTATTCCATTCCCACTAATTCCCGTGTACCAAATGAGGTGTAAGGGTATTTTTCTTGGATATTCTAGGACTCAAAAAGTGTATATATATTATTGCTCATCCTTGAATTGGTATATTATTTTAGCTGATGTTACCTTATTGGAGAACAAACCAGGACATGCTGCCTTTGGTAAATGCTTAGACTCTCTCGATGATTATGACTACTTTATTATTTAGGAAATCACTATTAATGTTCCTTCCAAGACTATTGTACAGACTGATCTACCATCCAAATTTACAAAACTAATTATGGTCTATACAAGACATACTGCTAAGTGCTTAGCCTATTCATGAACTTTTCATTGCTCTTTGAAGGGTAAGAGATCTTGTTCTCGGAGTTCTCAGTATCATCTTACACACTATGTCTCTTATGTTTTGTTATCACCATCATATTATTTGTCCATATATTCTTTGGATTCTCACTCAATTCCCAAGAATTTGTCAAAAGCTCTACCTAATCTAGGTTAGACAGCGGTAATGTAAGAAGAAATGACGGCTTTAGAGTGAAATGAGATTTGAGATCTTGTTTTCCTAGCATCAGGAAAGAAAGCAGTTGGCTGCAAATGAGTTTATACTTTCAAAGTAAATCTAGATGACTCTTTAGCTCGCCTCAAAGCTAGACTAATTGCAAAGGGATATTCACAGATCTATGTCTTGATTATATTGATACATTCTCTCTTGCAGCTAAAATGACGTTTGTCCACATTCTTATTTCGCTTACTGCTTGCTATCACTAGCCATTACATCAGTTGGACGTTTAGAATGTAATCCTTAATAGAATTTTTGATGATGATGTTTATATGAACCAACCATCAGGTTTTGTTGCTTAGAGGGAGTGTGGTAACATTTACAGTTAAAAAAATCTCTCTACAATTTGAAGCAATCTCTAAGGACTTGGTTTTGACATTTTGCAACAGCTGTCCGGACCTTTGGTCTTCATCGATCTCACAAAGACCACTCATTTTTCTAGAGATTTTATGATGGAAAGTAGATCCTTTTTGTTGTATATATTGATGGCATTGTGATCCCTGGTTATGATGCATAGGGCATTAGTCATTTGAAGAAGTATCTATCAGCAACAATTTCAAACCAAGGAACTTGGATCCTAAAAATATTTTTTAAGGTATCGAGGTAGCTAGATCGAAGAAGGGAATTATCCTATCTCAGAAAAAAATATGTACTTGATATGTTGCAAAATGTTGTGATGTTGCTAAATGTTGTGATGTTAGAATGCAGGGGTATTGACTCACCTATAGATGACAAGATTAAACTACTATCTATCAACTCAAGGGGAGTTATTGGAGGATACTGAAGAATACATACGACTTGTAGGAAACTACACTACGTAACAGTCACAAGATCAGATATTGCATTTCTATTAATGTAGTTAGTCAGTTTCTTTCAGCACCTAGGAAACCTCATATGGAAGCTGTGAAGAGGATTCTTAGGTATCTTAATAAAATTTTAGGAAAAGGAGAACTCTATTCAGATAGTGATCACATGAGAGTTGTAAGATTCTCAGATGCAGATTGGACAAGATCTCCCGAGGACAGACGGTCAACTACTGGGTATTGTGTGATTCTTGAAGTAAATCTAATACCAAGGAAGAGTAAGAAATAGAGTGTAGTCTCTCCGTTTACATATTAGTCTAAGTATTGAGCCATGACGAATTTGACTTGCAAGCTGATCTGAGCTAGAGATATATTAACAGAAATTGGTTATCTTCCGAAATATCACATGAGCTTGTATAGAGATAATAAGGCTAGTATTTATGTAGCTGGGAACTAGGTGTTCATGAGAGGACAAAATACTTAGGGATTGATTATTAATTGATTTGTATGAATGTTTAGTGGGAAAAATTAAAGAAGCAAATTGGGATCGAAATTATTTTATTCTCTCTAACAGACTTAGAAAAAGAATGAGTTACAATTTCTCTTTGCAATCTCTCTCTAACAACTTAGAAAAAGAAATTATAATAGCTCTCAATCGGTTTCTCGATTTACAAAAGAGAGAAGGGATCGACGGAGTCCCTTCCCTATGTTTAACTTGAGTTTTTCTTGGTATCGATGGGAGTTCAGATCCTTATATCCCGTTGACGATCCAAATGCTTCACCTGTTGGAACACGATATCTTCCTCTAAGTTGACGTTAAGGAGAACTTGTGTGGAATGTTTGAAAATAACTCTCAACGAGTTTAAGAACTCAGAGTGAGTTTAAAACTCTATAAAAGAGTTAATTGGTTTAACCAAAATTGATTTCAAGCTAAGATCTAAGCTCTCTATTGCTAAAATTGTAGATGCTCTTGGTTGTTGAAGGATGAATGCTGATCTTCTTCTCCAAAAGGGCCTTTTTTCTTTCCTCCCTCAAGATCCTAAACTCCAATGAGTTTTCTAGTATTTATAGGGGATTAAGGGGTGTAACTAACCCCTTAATTCACTCCTAAATGGGGTTATGATTCTCTCAGATCGTAAAAATAATTTTGGAATCGTTCAGCTCACGTTTGAATGATCAACGCCTAATCTAGCGTTCTGGGCATGAACTCTACGTCTGGGATGCAAAGTTGGTGTAGACATCTAAAAATACCTATAGGTATTCACACACAACTCGAGACAGAGAGAAGGTGATGAACGCCATTATCTAAGTCTAAGAGGATTATCCGACACCGACGAACACATGAAGCGAAACGACAAACCGAATGGCCAGTACGCTCACCGGCCACCTCTAAGTGGCCCGTGCACTCGTCAGCCAGCTCCAAGTGTCCCGCGTGCTCACCGATCACCACTAAGTGGTTCGCACGCTCATTGGCCACCAAAAACAGCGTACAGATCAACGAAATAATGAAATACACACAAACGACGGAACGAGTCAAACCTGAGAAAACCAAGAAAAACTCTGGCGGCCAGATCGCATCAAAACAATCCGATCGGGCCAGTGGCTCGGCCCAAGGCCAAGCCACCATTTGGTGGCTCCATGGCTGAGCCACCATTTGGTGGCTCGGCCATGGCCGAGCCACCGAGTGGCGAATCGGCCAGTTTTGACTTAAAGTCAGTTTTTTGGCGGTTTCTTTCAGGATTTTTTTGTTCCTAAGCGTCCCAACTGATCTGATACTATGGTTAATCACTTTTTAACTGAAGATAAGGAGGAATCACTCGTTCTTATCCAAATACTCGCTTGCAAAGTTTATAAATACGAGCTCGGGTGCTCATTTCTCGGGGGCTAGACATCAAGAGGGCGAAACGTTATCGAATTGGAGAGTGGAGCCACGAATTTACAGCAAGGGTTAGTAGATCTTGGCGATCTCCTGTGCATAAAGAGTGGAGTTCGAGAGATTCGAGACTCGTCCCCTATTCCTCCGGATTTAGGCTTAGTCTTAAATCTCGAGAAGAGTCGTGATCTCGCTTGGTCGAGATCATCGCTGCAGCAATTACTTCCTTCGTGAAGTAAGAGATTTGATCATCAATCTGTCAACCAGATCTGATCCGCGGCGGTCCACGGATATTAACGTCTCCAGCATAGGCAAAGATCCCACACAAGTAGCGGGTGATAAACATCCGCTATGTTGTTTGACAAGAGTCGTATCTTTTGTATTTTCATTGTATAAGGAGATCTTATAAAAAGATCAACTTTTTATTTGAGTTTATTGTAAACGTTTAAAGTTGTAATAGATTCAATCATAATGAAAACAATAATTTTTGACCCAAACAAGTTGGCGACCATAGTGGGAGCCAATAGCTTTGCTGCCGAAGCTGTCATGCCGTAGCCGACGATCAAGATCCCGGTTGAAGAAGTGGTCGAGTACGAATTCGACCAACTAAAGTTCGAGGAGTATCTGTCATCCTCCTCCTTCAGATCCTCTGCCACTCTTAAGCGCAGGAAGATCAAGGCCTACGTTACCATTGCAATCTCGCCTTGCAAAGCCCCTCCAGCCTCCAATGAGCCTAGATCTATAGATCTGGATCCTTCCTCCATCAAGGAGTCAATTGCAGAAGGCACGCCAACCTTATAAAAGAGGGCACGCCAAAGGCAGCGCCAACGACTTGTGCGCCGACTTGCTAAGGTTTTAGAGCATGTTGACAGGATTGACTATGAGGCGGATCTAAAATGCAAAAGGCACCAAGTGCCCCAGCAGCAAATAAATGGCCTCTCCTCCAAACTAACAGCGAATGAGTGGATCCAAGTCAAACGAACACGCTCAATCCTCGAGGACCGCATTCAGAAGCATCGCGCCTTGATTGCGCACTCACGAATTCTCGTGCGAGAAGTGCAGAAGTTGAAGCAAAAAGAGTTGATTAAAAAGTCATAGAAATCACACCAAGTCTGGAAACCAAAGTTCGAAACGACGTCGATAAAAAGTCAAACAGCGCCCGAAACTGCCAGAATGCGCGAACCACCATCTGGTGGCTCGGCCAAAACCGAGCTACCAAATGGTAGCTCGGCCCAAGCCGAGCCACTAAGTGGTGATTCGTGCCGGTTCACACCTGATTCGGTTCGGTTTGCATGCGGTTCGATTCGGTTCACACCCGGTTCACCTCCCGTAGTCCCGTTTAAGCCTCTGACAGCCCATGTTTCTGTCCCGATGAATTCCACACTTCCGGTGAAGCCTCACGACCATGGAAATTTGTCCCATTTCAAGATGAGGATGACGGATCACCTGGGTCCTTTGCATAAGGATCGAGGTAAAGTTCCGATCAAAGAATGCTTGGGTCCGGTGACTGAACCCCAAGCAACCACTCGAGCTGGGGGTCGCACACACCCTCGCAACAAGTCAGAGCCCTCCTATAATAGGAAAACCCTTACACTTGATTACCTCGGACGATGAATAGAAGTTCAAGAGCCCGTCAAGAGTTCACGCTCCCAAAAACGTAGCTCCAAATACGTGACTCTTAAGAACGCCAATATGGCAGCAATCTCTCAGAAGGAAACGTGTTCGTCAGACGACGACGTTATACCTAAAAAGTCATGCTAACACGCGATAGGTTGCCCCGGTCATATAACCAACGAGTTGTACTATCGGGTTGTGGGTACGAACAAGTCTCAGAAAAGAAGTACCCAAGAAACAGAATCTCACTGCCCGTGTGCCAAACTAATTAGGGTAGTAATATCAGCGTGTAGCTACCCTAAGACCGCTCCGCAGAGGGTCTTGGTATTTGAGAGGATATCTAACCGAGTGACTAAGTCCAAGCCAAAATGTTTCCGTAAGAAACAATCGGCCGTTCAAGGTGACGAATTTTCGGAAGTCACAATAAATATGGCTGATAAGGGAAAGTCGATTCGACCTTCTAGCTCTGACCCGCTTATATCACATCGTCTAACCCGATTGCGATCGGGAACTATTAGACAAAGAGATTATCAGAGAATGCAGAGGGGATTATCCTCGGATGATGAAGCATCAGATGCTAACTCTACAGTCGCTTCTGATAAAACTGTGTCTAGCCCAGGACAATCCCACGAGGCATTCATGATCAACACCGAACAAATCGCCAAAATTCTCGAGGATGCTCTAACTAAGCAGAAAGAGGCATTCAAGATTGAGATGGAAATGACTATGCTACGGATGAGGGAAGAGCATGACCAATAAATTCGGGCTCTGTCCAATTAGTTCGGTTAATCTAGCCGTCGCAACCTTGCTGACCAAGCAGCTAGCGATTCAGACATGGATGAATACATCAATGCTGATAACCCTCCCATTGGCCAGAACGTTGGGGGTGGCCCCACTAAAAATAATGATGCTGGGTGTGGTCCAACCAAAAACAACAACACCGGGGTAGCCTCATTATTCCTCTTAAGAATCGTCCAAAGCCCGATACGAGTGAGGATGAAAAAATGAAAGATCTCGAGAGCAAAATTAACGCTCTAATGTCTGCTCGAGAGGTGAAAAGGACTAACATTCCAAGTCCCTATCCAAGAGAGTGGGATTCAATAGCATACCCGGCGAAGTTCAACTTGATTAACTTTATACCGTTTGACGGGAAGGTTTCGCCCACTCAATATCTGATCTACTTTAAGTCTCATTTGGGTATGATCTCCGGCAATAAAGTCTTGACGGTTCGGTCATTCGTTAGCAACCTTCGCGGGCTCGCCTTCGATTGGTACCGCCGTATCAAGCTTGGAAGTATCAATAGCTGGGACGATATGGAGAGCTCATTTCTCAATAATTTCTTTAACGATGACGCCGAGGTATCCATCAGGACACTCTTCGAGGAGAAATAAAAAGATGAAGAAATGGTTAACGACTTCATCAAACGTTTCCGGAATAAAGCGATGAACTGCCGAGATCCGATCACGGAGGACTTCATTCTCCAAACATGTCATAACAACCTATCTATTAAGATATTGGAAGCTATAGGAGTCGTACTGTCCAACACATGGAAAGAGTTTAAGACGCGCGGAGAGCAGGCTGAACATTTCCTCAAGAGGAAGAAAACCGAGAGAAGCCAAGCAATGGCTAACTCTCCGAACTCAAGCTTCGTCTCCCGTGGTAAAGAGAAGACACCTGCAGCAGTCGTTGACGTTAATCAGACACAACAGCAACCCCAAAGATAGCAGAAGACTTCAGGTCCGAGACTCCAAAAAGAGTACTCCTTCAAGGACGAGGATGTTCCAGCCATTTTCGAGTCCCTCCTTAAAAATAACAAGATCAAGTTATCATCTATCACGAATCAGGAGGAAGCTGACAACACCGCGGGTCCAAAATACTGTGCGTATCACAGGAGGGTCCTTCATCCTACCAATAAATGCTTTGCTCTTAAGAATAGTATCTAAATCTTGGTTGAAGCCGGCGTCATAACGCTGGGATAAGCCAGTTGAGAATGGCATCAGTCCGAAAAGTATACGAGTATAAATTGCTTCTCAATACTTCAACAGGTATATGAGTCTAAACTATTTCCTTTCTTTCACGGGAAGTTCCTATTGAATCTTATATTCTTAAGGATAACCTGAACATGCGACTGAGGACAACGTACTCCTCATTGGACCCAGTTTTGCAAAGAAAACTGGGGATGGATAATTCATGTAACGAGAAGCTCCCGGAAGAATGTTAAATGTATTATTCTTAGGGATAACTCGATCATTACGAATAAAGTGATAAACACTAAACCCCCACTGTGATTTCTGAACACCCTTTTGTTAATAACTCATAGTCTTCCACCACAAAAATCCCCCACCGATCAGACTAACTGACGGTGGGACCACCGAAATTCCTTTTGGTTAAATCTACTCAAACTTTCGATGTATCTGTGCACTCAACATCCTCATTGTTAGAGTCCGGACATGGTACTCGGGATTTTAATGTCCTAATCCTTGATGAATTGTCAAACTCATTCATGTTAAGTTCTTATCACTTGATACCAAGAATCCTCATTGTGTAATCGGTACAAATCAACACTCCCACTGTGATTTGTACTCTCACTCTACTGTTTACCTGGTCAAACCTTCTTACAGTTAGGACCACAACCAAATCCCCTCTCGATTCCTCCAATGAATGAGAGGTCCACAAATCGAGCGATCAAACCTTCCTACAGTTAGGATCGTCTCAAACCTCCCACTTGGTCAAATATTCCTACAGTTAGGGCAAAAACCAAAATCCCTTTTCGATTCCTCTAATGAACGAGAGGTTCACTTTCAAATCGAGTGATCAAACCTTCCTACAGTCAAGGTCACCTCAAACTCTCACTTGGTCAAACCTTCCTACAGTTAAGGTCAAAATCACAATTCACTCTCGATAAATGAGAAACACACATTTAGTTCGATAATCAAACCTTCTGACAGTTAGGATTATTCGAATCTTTTTGATTCTCGGAGTGGAGATCTCACTCTTAGTTTCACCTTCCCAGATTCTTGAAGTGAAGATCCCACTTTGAGTTTCCTTATGTGACTGGAGATAGAATAAAAAATTCTTCCTCTTTATCTTTGGGAGATAGAATATAAAATTCTTTCTCTCCCGCATCAGGTTCGTCTTTACCCTAGGAGAAGACACCACTTTTTTCAAACTCCCAAAATCCATGCCTCAGACGCACGAGGAATTTTATCCTAAATCCTGAGTAGGGATAAGTCAACGCCTAACATGCGTTGCCGGTTTAGTCTTTCACCGATTGAAAAAGACACTAGGATCCAAGTCTAGGGCATTTCATCCTGAAGCCTAAGTAGGGATGAGTCAACATTTAACCCATGTTGCTGGGTGGTTCGTTCCCATGAAAATGACCGAGTCTACGTATTCAGTATCGTTGCAACAAAATCCATGCCTTTATGCATGGGGTATTTTATCCCGAATCCTGAGTAGGGATAAGTCAACGCCTAACACGCGTTGCCAGTTTAGTCTTTTACCGAATGAAGAAGACACCAGAATGCAAGTCTGGAGACTTTTATCCCGAAACCTAAGAAGGGGTAAGTCAGCGCCTAACACGCATTGCCGGGTAGCCTATTCTCGTAAGAAAGACGAAGTCTACGTATTTAATATCGTAGCAATAAGAGAGTTAACTCTTTTAGCACAATGTTACATGTGAAAACGGGTTAAAACAATTCACATGCTAGCCTGATTCAAACGGTAGTCGGTAAAGGCACGTCAAATCCGTTGATGGCTGAGGATTGCCAAAAATCCTTAGTCTACGTCTAATACACGTCGTCGGGTAGTCTATTCCCGTGAGAAAGACAAAGTCTACGTATTCAACATTGTAGCACTAAGAGAGTTAACTCTCTTAGCACAACGTTACGTGCGGAACGGACTTTAAACAATTTGCACGCTAGCCCGACTCAAACGGTAGTCGGTAAAGGTTCATCAAACCTGTTGATGGCTGAGGATTTGCCAAAAATCCTATAAATATGAGAGTCATTGATGCACCAGCGCCATTAGTTGGTCTCGTGACTTGATCATCCAACAACTTCAGGATAAGATCCATACGTGCAGATGAATCGGCTTTAGCAAGTTGGTCTTATAGCCCTAACATTTGAAGACTGTCACGCTTCAACGCCTTAAGAGCTTAAACTGTATAGACTCCAACAAACGTACGAGTATAAACTATGTTAACGCCGATCGATACAAAACCCTAAGGCCAACGCCGATCATCACGTAGCCCTAGGTCAATACCAGTTAGCGCGTTGTAACGAAGATAATCAGTTCAAAGTCAACTCAATGACATGAGCCAAAACTGACTCACCAATTTCGATTCAAGATTTTGACAACGGTCAAATGATAAACGCAACGTCGAAAGAACTTTATCTATTCAACAAAACACTAAATAGACTGAAGGTTGAAGAAGCCAAGAATTGAACCAGTTCATAGGTCCTTTAACACCGACTGAAGATGGGGGCTATCATATCCAAAGCATCCCAGACTCCTCTATAAAAGAATGAGTCTGAAATACTTTGGAGGGGGTATATATAGACATCTAAAAATACCTATATGTATCCACACACAGCTCGAGACAAAGAGAAGGTGATTGTTTGTTGGAAAGTTTGGAGTAAAAGAATTGAAAAAAAAATTGATTTGTATTCTCTCGATTTCAATTACAATTTAGATTCCGATTACAAAAGAGAGGAGAATGAATATGAATTCTCACATTTGTTTAATTCTGGATTTTTCACGGTGGCGATGGAGTTCCTCCCTCGAATGCTCGCGTCGAGTTTGCTCTCCGTTGACGATCCGAACATCTTGATTCACTAGAACGTGGTCTTCTCCTCACGATTTGATGCTGTAGAGGACTTGCGTGGCAAGTTTGAAACTCTGAACAAGTTGATAACTCTGAACGAGTTTAAACTCTTGAAAAAGAGTTGATTTAAACTGAAAATCAGTTAATAGCCAAGGATGAAGAAGCTCATGTTGCCGAACGTTGTTAAGGGATGACGTCGATCCCCTCAAAAGCCTGCCCAAGGATCTCTTCTGTTGCTGCCAAGAAGTTCTAACAGACCGACCCCTGAACTGAATTGATTTTTAGTTATTTATAGAGGATTAAAGGGTGTAACCACCCCCTTAATTCGCTCCTAAGTGAGGCTAATGGGATGTAACCGCCCCTTAAATTACTCCTGAGTGGAGTTATGATCCCCTCAGATCGTGGAAAATAGTTTTGAAACCGTTTAGCTCGTGTTTGAACGAGTCAAACGCAAAATCCGTGTTCTGGCATGAATTCTGCGTTCAAACGCACTGTCTGGAAGCTCGTTTGCAGCGTCTGGAAGCTGCGTTTGTAGCATTTGAAAGCTGCGTTCGCATCTTGTTGGAAGTTGCGTTTGACAGCTTAGAAGCTGCGTTTGGCAGCGGATAGAAGCTGCGTTTGGCAGCGTCTGGAAGCTGCGTTTGCAGATTTCGGAGGCTGCGTTTGAACTGTGTTCGTGGCTATGAACGTGATGCGTCTTGATGTTGGTACGCGGGGAGGACTTCCACGTCTTGATTTTGAAGAGACCGTCGATTTGTAGTCTCTTTCTATCGAAGCGTTGCAAAGATCATCATTTTGTAATCTTTGCTTTAGCTCTATGATATGTAAGAGTCGTTAGATTATAACTCCCGATGTTGATTGTGAAGGTTGTTGATTAGAGCTTTTATCAATTGTTGTGAAGGTCATCAGATTGTAACATTTATCGATCTACGTGAAAGTCTTCAAATTATAGCCTTCTAGAAGTTATCAGATTGTAACTTCCATCATCGGTATTTGATGAGGATCAGCTATCTATTGTGATTTTTAGATAGCATACAGTGATGAACGACATTATCTAAGTCTAAGAGGATTATCCGACACCAACGAACACATGAAGCAAAACGGCAAACCGAATGGCATGTGCGCTCACCGGCCACCTCCAAGTAGCCCGTGCACTCATCAGCCAACTTTGAGTGTCCCGCATGCTCACCGGCTACCACCAAGTAGTCCGCACGCTCATCAGCCACCAAAACAGTGTACAGATCAACGAAATAATGAAATACACATAAACGACAGAACGAGTCAAACCCGAGAAAACCAAGAAAGCCTTTAGCGGTCGGATCGCGTCAAAACGATCCGATCGGGCCAGTGGCTCGGCCCAAGGCCGAGCCACCATTTGGTGGCTCGGCCATGGCCGAGCCACCGAGTGGCGAATCAGCTAGTTTTGACTTAAAGTCAGTTTTTTTTTCAGTTTTCGCAGTTTCTTTCAGGATTTGTTTTTTCCTGAGCATCCCAACTGATCTGATATTATAGTTAATCAGTTCTTAACTAAAGATAAGGAGGAATCTCTCGTTCTTATCAAAATACCCGCTTGTGAAGCTTATAAATGCGAGCTTAGATGCTTATTTCTCGGGGGCTGGACATCAAGAGGGCGAAACATTGTCGAATTGGAGAGTGGAACCACGAATTTACAGCAAGGGTTAGCAGATCTTAGCGATCTCCTGTGCATAAAGAGTAGAGTTCGAGAGATTCGAGACCCGTCCTGTATTCATCGCTGCAGCAATTACTTCCTTTGTTAAGTAAGAGCTTTGATCATCAATCTATCAACCGGATCTGATCCGCAGCGGTCCACGGATATTAACGTCCTCGGCACAGGCAAAGATCACACACAAGCAGCGGGTGATAAAAACATTTGCTGTGCTGTTTGACAAGAGTTGTATCTTTTATATTTTCATTGTATAAGGAGATCTTATAAAAAGATCAACTTTTTATTTGAGATTATTGTAAACGATTAAAGTTGTAATAGATTCAATCACAATAAAAACAGCGATTTTCGACCCAAACAGTTAGGTTCCTCATTTAGGGCTGAAACATAGTGATGAACCTTGCGCCTTGCTCTTTGGGTGTCGCTATGAGCTGTGCGTGTCATTTTTGGGAGGCAAAGGTGAGCTTTGTGTCTTAAGTTGAAGAGACTTTTAACTTATAGTCTCTTTTGTTAGGAGCGTTGTGAAGATCATCGTCTTGTAATCTTCTTCCCATCTCCTTGAAATGTGGGGAGTCGTCAGATTGTAACTCCCGTTGTTGTTTGTGAAGGCTATTGATCAGAGCTTTCATCAGTTGTTGTGAAGATCGTTGAGTTGTAACCTTCATTGATTGTCGTGAAAGTCTCTAAATTGTAATCTTATGGAAGTCGTCGAATTGTAACTTCTATTATCAATACTTGGTGGGAATCAGCCATATGCGGTAATTTTTAGATAGCCTATAGAACTGTCACGCCCCGCTTCCCAAAATACCGAGGAATCGGGACGTGAACAAGCCCGCGACGTATTAGATTGAGAAGAAATATACTCTTTTTTTCTTCTCTTTTCTTCTCAATCCAATACGCTAAGCGTCTGAAAATAAGTACAATGCGAAGTCACAGGTCCCCGATCACACATAGCAAGAATATAAAGACAACCCAGAATAAAAATAGACATATCATCAATGGTAAATCATCCCAGACATAAAATATGGGTCCAACATACCCTTATTATAAAATAGTCCAGCTAG
>BQKN01064739.1:40049-57676 GCA_022839385.1 Asparagus kiusianus
GAGGTAAATAAGATAAACTGAGTGTCAGTTTGATCTTATAGGTTATGAGTTTAATATCTACAAACAATAATTGAGCTATTAGGGTTTGATAGTTTTCCATACCCTAGGCTTAATAGTTTGACATGGTTTGACAAAGAGACCGGACTGTACGGCATTATCACTGAGTGGTCCTGATAAAATTGTGTAAGCATCTTGCAGATATTTATCATAACTTATACCCGGGTAGTCTTCATGTGTAGCTAGCACATCTGTTGTACTTGTGGATATGATCCACTGCTGAGGTCTTAAGTTGGGCCCTAGAGTCACACCAAGCGCGTACTTGAATCCTATGAAACATAATTTATAGAGTGATGTGTATGATTGATACGCATATATGATTTTACCGGATACACGTAAACGGTTATGTATATCGATAAAATCGGAATGTTGTGTGCTTAGGAAATGAATTCTAGTATTTTTCCTATAAAGTTAACTTTTAGTTAACTGGTTGACTTTTTGGTCAACAGTTGAATTTTGGTCAACTCATTGACTTTTTGGTCATATGATGACTTATTAATCAATGATTAGAAAATTATAAAATATCGTATTTATGAAATACAATATTGATTTGGTATTCTCATTTATGAAATACACATACCATGTATAATGAGTCATGAGATGAGTCATTTAGTGGTATGGTTTGAGCACATGGTTTATTAGCACATGGTTTTGAAATGTAATGATTCATAAGATGATTCATTGCATGACTCACTAGATTAATCATTGATATTTGATGATTCCTTGCATGACTCATAGGATGAGTCATTCATGTCATGAACATATTCCACTCTATAAATTTGAGCTCTCTTTCTTATGGAAAGACTAATAAAAAATTGGCTAAGTGGTTTTTCCATAAGAGAATAATAGAGAGCTCTCCTCTTACTAAATTCTAGCAATCTTGAGTAAGAGGAAGTAGTAGGATTTTAAAGTATCCCGGGGTGGACATCTTGCCTTGTGTCTCAAGAAGACTCCGATTTTATCAAGCTCACTTGAAGACTTGGAGATCCACTACGAGGAGATTTACTACTACAAGGAGCAAGAGTTACGGGTTGTTCGATCTTCCATCGAATCACGCTTCAAAAGTATGACTTTATTACCCTTGTATGCTCTCTTTAATATAGGGATCATGTTAGATTTAATTAGGATGGTCCTATCATCTATTTCATGCTCTCTACATGCATAGCATAATTATGCATATAGTCTTCCGTTGCATATTTTGCATGTATTTAGCATGAGTATCCTTCAAAAATAAGGTGACAAAAGCCTATAAATAGAAGCCTAGGGTCTTCATTAGAGAGGATTTAAAATTAGAGGATGAGATGCTATCAATTTGATCAGTAGACCATGGATTTTTAGAGGAGAGTTGATAGGTCTTGGCGAACTTCATCATAAAGAGGAAGCCTTCAAAAGATCTAAAACTCTTTTTTCCTTTTTTTCCTTCGGATCAAACTTGATTCTTGATCTCGAGAAGAGCCACAATCTCACTTAGTCGTGATTGTCGCTTCTGCAATTGTTTCCTTCGTGAAACAAGAGCATCAATTAACTCTTGTCAACCGGATCAGATCCGCAGTGGTCCACAGACTAACGCATCCCCAGCACAGGCAAAGATCCTACGCAAGAAGCGGATGATAAACGTCCTCTGTGTTTGTTTTAAGAGGAAGTTGTGATCTTTATTCTTTTTATTGTGTAAAGAGATCTAATAAAAAGATCAACTTTTACTTTACTTTCTAAACTTATTGTAACGTAAGAAGTTGTAATGAGTTTGATAATGAGAAAATTAACTTTCACCGCAAACAAACTGGCGACCACAATGGGAGCCGACAGCCTCGTTGTCGAGGCTGTAGTGTTGCAACCAAGGATCCTTACCCTGGTTGACGAAGAGGTCAAATACGAGTTCGACCAACAGAAGTACAACGAGTATATGTCTTCCTCCTCCAGATTATCTTCCCCTCACAAGCTCAAGAGGGTCTCCTCCTCAAAGAAGGTTCGTTGGTCTTCAGAACTAAGACCTAAGACGATGATCTCTGCCCATTTGCTGCTACCGTTGCATCTTGCAATGCTCCTCTGGTGTCCGAAGAAGTTGGATCTTCAGATCCGAACCCCTCCTTGATTAATGAGTTTACTACTGAAGGCGCGCTAACTCTATCAAAGAGAGAACATCAGAGGTAACATCAGCGCCTCATGCGCCAACTTGCCAAGGGTTTGGAGTCAGTGGATGGGATCCGCTATGAGGCGAATCTAAAGTTTAGGAAGCGTCAAGCACCACAACTGCGAGCGAACACCTCCTACTCTAAACCGGCAATGAATGAGTGGGTCCGCGTCAAAAGTACCCATTCGACCCTTGAGGAATGCATTCAGAAGCGTTGCGCATTGCTAGTGCACGCAAGGATCCTTATGCAGGAAACCAAGAAGCTGCAGAAATAAGAGGTGGGCCAAAAACCACCAAAACTATGCAAAGTATAGAGACCAAAGGTCAAAACAGTGCTAGAAATCGTAGAAAAATGTGAATTGGCACTTACTAGCTCGACAAAGGCCGAGCCACCAAATGCTGGCTTGTGTCAGACCTGAGCCACTAAGGTCTGCCTTATCCCTAGTTCGCCTTCCGTGGTCATTTTTGAGTCTCCGACAGCCCATGTTCCTATCCCGACAAACCCGACTTCTCTGGTGGAGCTCCATGATAGCGTGTACTTGTCCCGATTCAAAATGAAGATTACAGATCATCTTGGTCCTTTGCACGAAAGCTAAGGTAAAGCTTCGGTTAAAGAGCACTTGGATCTGGTGAATGAACCCCAAGCAATTCGTCAGACTGGGGGTCGTACGCATCCTCCCAACAAGTCAAGGACCTCTCATGTTAAGAAAGAACTTGTAACCGCTCGCCTCGGATTACGAGTTGAAGTCCAAGAGCTCGTTGGGGCCTCGCACTCACGAAGGCGTGATTCCAAATGAGTGACCCTTGAGAATGTCAACGAGGCATTATATCCCCAAAGAGAAGCGTGTTCGTCAGAAGACGAATAACATTAGACTTGGAAAATCATGCCAGGGTATGATAGGTTACTCTGGTAATCATGTCGATGAGTTGTACTATCAGGCTAGGGGTACGAATAAATCTCAAAAGAGAAATACCCGGGAAATAGATTCTCACTGTCCGTATACTAAGCTTATCAGGGTAGTATTATCAGAGTGTAGATGCCCCATGACCGCTCCACAGAGGGTTTTGGTATTTAAAAGACTTTCTACTAAAACGTCAGAGCCTAAGCTAAGGCGTTTCTGCAAAAGAAGGCCCACTATTCAAGATGATGAACTCCCATAAGTTATCATCAATATGATTGATAAAAGGAAGTAAACATGGCGTTTCAGCCCTAAATCTTTTCACGAGGAATCCCAAGGTTTAACTCGGCTGTGAACCGGAGCTATTAGACCAAAGGATTATCAATGAATGAGTAGAGGATTATCCTCAGATGACGAAGTGTCAGACGCTTGCTCTGTAGTCACTTCAGATGCTACTGTGTCCAGCACAGGACGAACCTAGGAGGTGTTCACCATCACTCCTGACCAGTTAGCTCAAATGCTTGAAAATGCTCAAGCAAAGCAAAAGGAAGAGCTCAGAGCTAAGATGAAGATGGAAATGGAGATGAACATACAGCATATGAGGTAGTTACATGCCCAACAGCTTCAATCCTTTTTGAGTCAGCAGGCTGAATCTAGTCATCACAACAATGCTAATGAGGTAGATAGTGACTCGGAAGGAGAGGAAAATTTCAACGTTGATACTCCGCCTAACGATAATAACCCTAGGGGTGGTCCAGTGGAATCCTCTCAGCAACCTTTAAAGAAAAGTGTGGCCGCAGACAAGAAGATGAAGGACCTTGAGAGCAAAGTCAACACTTTGATGTCTACTCAAGAGGTGAAGAAAACTAGTATTCCATGTTCATATCCGAGGGAATGAGAGTCGATTTCGTATCCATCGAAGTTTAATTTAATTAACTTCACACCTTTTAACGGGAGATGATCACCTACTTAGCATCTGATTTATTTTAAATCACACCTCGGTGTAATCTCTGACAATGAACATTTGATGGTACGATCATTCATGCAGACCCTATGCGCGGCCACCTTCGACTGGTATCATCATCTCAAGCTGGGAAGTATCAACATATGGGATGACATGGAAAGTATGTTCCTCACCAACTTCTTCGATGACAACACGGAAGTGTCAATCAGGACATTATTTGATGAGAAACAAAAAGATGGAAAATTAGTCGAGAACTTCGTCAAGCGCTTCCGGAATAAAACAATAAACTGCGGAGACCTAGACACGAAAGAATTCATCCTCCAGACATGTCATAACAACCTTTTCTTAAATGTTCTGGAAGCCATGGGTGTAACACCATCTAAAACCTGGAAAGAATTAAAGGTGCACGGAGAACAAGCTGAATGCTTCCTCAAACGGAAGAATGCTGAAAGATGTCAAACAGCGGCTAATGCTCCAAAACAAACTTTGTCCCTCATGGTAAAGGAAAGTCACCAGTAAATACAGTTGATGTGAATCAAACATTCCAACTATAGCCACAACATCAAGCGCCACAGAAATCGCCATCTCAGTGACAATAACAACCTCAAAGATAGCATAAAGCTTCTGAACCAAAATTCCCGAAGGAATACTCCTTTAAGGAAGATGAAGTACATGTTATCTTCAAATATCTCATCGATAACAACAAAATCAAATTGCCTCCATTTACCAACAAGGAGGAAGCCAAAAGGACAACGGATCCAAAATATTATGCATTTCATAGGCGGGTCCATCATCCCACTAGGATGTGCTACACCCTCAAGGATAAGATTCAAGCCTTGATTGATGTTGGTATTATTACTCCAAAGCAGCCTAAGGAAAAGAAAATGGACGCAAATGCAGTTTTTATCAGTTTTGGCTCTGTCCCCCTATCATGGTTTCAACCATAGCCTATATCAAAGGTAGAGGTGAAGACCGTTAATGACGATCCCCACTGATAACTACAAAAAGGGCATGTGCAGCACATGGCCCCAAACGGTGAAATTCTTTGTGTCCATCCAGATCAGTTTGAGGATGAACAATGGGTGGGACCCTCGTCTAAAGAGAAATCAAAGCGTAGGGGTAAATCCTGTTGTCCCGCCATAGTAACTCCTAAGAAAGATGACGAAGGCATCCCTACCTTCAGTGCTAGAAAATAGGGTTTTGCCTACGAAAATATAGCGACGGATATTTTCATTGCTATAACATGACTTATAGCAATGAAAATATACGTCGCTATATTTTCGTCAGTAGAAAGGTTTTACCGACGGAAAAATCCGTATTAGCGATGGAAATTTTCCGTCGCTTTAATTTTACCGACGGTTTTTTAGCGACGAAAAATTTTCGTCGCTAAAATTTTTTTGTGACGGAAATTTTCATCGCTAAAAAAGAAAATATGGAAAAAATTTAGGCGCGAGTGTACACAAAAAATTAGGGCAGCCCACGCCCGAGAGAGGGATTTATCCCCAAATCCATCTCCCCCCTTCTCGTTCTCGTCATCGGCACTAGACCCGCACCGCCTCCGTAGCCCTACCAACGAGTCGTCGCCGCCCCAATCATCACCGCTGCCGCCTTCTCTCTTTCTCTCTCTCAAGGTACCCCTCTCCCCCCCTCAAATTCTCTTTCTCTCTCCCCATCTCCCTCTCAATCTCTCTTTCTCTCTCCCCCTACATATCCTTCTCTCTGCCTCTCTCTCGTCGACCGATACCGGCGACCAGCCGACCAATGGCCGCTGGCGTCGGCCGACGAGAGAGAGAGAGGCAGGAGAAGGAGAGATGTAGAGGGAGAGAGAAAGAGAGATTTCTTTTTTTTTGAATTTATAAATTATATTTTTTTTAATTACTATTAGAGTTTAATTTTGGCAAAACAAAAAAATTATGGAAAAAACCCAAACCCTAATAAAAATGTTCATCTTGATGAAATTATAATATAAAAAAATAAAATTTAGTACGTGTTATGGTTAGGGTTAGGGTTAGGTGAGGGTGAGGGTTAAGGTTAGGGTGAGGGAGAGGGCGAGGGCGAGGGGTTATAATGAGGACGAAGGTTAGGGTTAGGATTAGGGGTATGGCGATATGGTTAGGGTTAGGGTTAGGCGAGGGTGAGGATGAGGAATAGGGTGACGGTGTGGGTAAGGGTTAGTGTTAGGGTGAGGGAGAGGGAGAGGGTGAGGGCAAGGGTTTATGGAGAGGGCGAGGGTTAGGGTTAGGGTTAGGGGTATGGCGAGGGGGAGGGTTAAGGGTTGGTCACCAGCATGTTTGCGTCTAGAAAAAATTTATTGCAGCTTCTATTACAATCGTTTATCGTTATAATGGAAATAAAAGAGTGAGCTTTGTGTTTTGTAAAACTTCTCTTTACAACAAAACAAGATTAGGGATGCTCCCAAAAAACACACATAGAAACTATTTATTAGCTTATGCTTGCATGGGGACTTTGCCTGTGTCGGGGACGCTTTGATCCGTGGACCACATGTTGATGTCTGATATCACATAGCCGATAGGGTCTTTCTGCCGAGGGATGCAGTTCTGATCTTCACACTGACGGCAAAGAGGAAGAGGATGAGAGGTGAGGCCGACTCCTCATCCGACTTTATGCCCGATCATTAGAATGGAATTCCTGATCGTTCTGCACAAACAAGAAGAAACTCGTAAGAGGGCGGGGACCAGTTCTCCCGTGGTACGTACCTCTAACGATCAAGTCAGCTGATGAGCTTGAGTGGGGTTTGAGAGAAGATCCAAGGATCATTGAGGTCCCGGTATTCATTACTCTTATTGAGTTTTTTAAATAAGGCATAGCTTTTAGAATTACTTAGAGCTTGAGCCAAAAAAATAGTTCAGAAGTATCAAAAGAGTTAAAAGTCTTCTTTTTTCCTCTTTTTTTCTTGTTCTTACCCCCCCCCCCCCCCCACCTCCTTTTATAGTCCATCACCTCTGAGATTGACCTTTGGCTTTAACTATGCATATGAGGGCAGTTGCGGGGTGAGCAGACAGGATGCTGAGTCATTCTTTGCTTTACAGATGTCAGCTGACGACTGGAAGGGAAGTCATTCGAGCATAGGAGAGGACATCTTGGAAATATCCTAGATTCAATAGATAAGACAGGACGGAGGATAAGCTGACAATTTGGGTCTCCTTCCCTTTTCAGATGGCGGCTGGCGACTAGAGGGGAAGTCATTCGAGCACAGGATAGTATCTTAGTGATCTCTGAGAAGTGACTTGTGGGCAGAGTGAGTTGTTTTTGCACGAGGTTTGTCAGAGTTAAGATCCTGATAGGATCGCTCAATAAACTATGGTGTTGATTGATGTATATCTGGAGGTGGCTTAGCTGGATCTTATCCCCTTAGTAAATACGGGTTGGTTTGTGAGTCGTCCATATGATTTGTCGACCAATCAGTCAAGTGAGCTTCTGGTCGAGTAAACTGTCGAGAAGATGGTAGAGTCGACTATTTGGGGAGTCGTCTCAACTTATGAGGGCACTTCGTGTCAGTAAAAGATGACTTGTCTCCTCGACGAGTCGATAGACTTGCTCTTGGCTGGGCTTTTAGGCCACTAAGTTGGTTTGGACCATAGCTTTTTTGGGCCTATGAAGACAATCTTTCGACATCTTTATCTTTAAATGGTAAATTACCATAACAGTTGGCCTCTTTCATTCAGAGCTGACTTTAGTCAGGTCCGAGTGAAATAGATATAAGTTCGCTCAAGATGTTGAGGATTTTTAGTGAGTTGATCGTGGCTGGAGACGTGGTGTAGGACTTGCTAACCGTCAATCTCCTGTGCACTGATGTTGCCGGTATGAACCACTTTTTTTAGAGAAAATAAGGTGTCGTGGGTAGAGCAAATGGCGCTTCACTTACCAATTGATTGGCGTGTGTTATGAGTGGCAGTTGGTACTTCGAGCGATCTGTTTCCGATTCTCAAAACGGATCTTCCTTGGTTGCTCTAAGATTGTGCCTCTTGAATCCTTTTGCATGCTTCTTCGGAGGCTTATAAATAATCCCTGGCACTGTTGAAAGGATCTTCTTCATTAGGAACACCCCTCTTCTTGTTGATTCCTCCTCTCTCCTTAGAGATTTTTTCCATGGCTTTTCCTCAGAATGAACGTGAGAAGAAGCTCAGAGCTTTGTATTTGTCTCGTTCAAGAGTGACAATGGACGAGGCAGTGTGGTTACATGATGAGTATGATATTCCACGCTTAATGACCCTAGGGGCACTAGACAGCATTACCCCAGTGCACATGCATGGCATGGGTCGGGTGCCTTTCTATCTGGCGCATCTATAATGTGGGTTGTGTCTGCCACTACACCCTTTCATTAGGGAGGTGTTCACTGATTTGGGGGTTTCCCCCTGTCCATTTCATTCACACGCCATATGTACCTTGATAGCGTTTATAGATGCTTGCTCCGAGGTGGGAGTGGTGCCCAGCATCAGTTTGTTTAAGCACGTGGTTAGTGTAGGGTCTGCTGAGGGGGACCCATACTATTTTTCCACTATCGGTGCGATTTCTGTCCGTCGAATTTCCAAAGCTGGATGAAGAATGGAGGAGATTCTTTGTCTGGGTATACGGTGCTGACAATATACTATCCTGCTTGGATTGGCCTGAAGTGAAGGAGAATGTATTGGAGATGAGGGTTCTTAGTGATCTCGAGGTCGGAGATCTTGAGAAGCTCCGGTATTGCCTCGGTCTTCAGGAGTCCGGAGCTTTAGATGGAGAAGAATTCTCAGAAGCGGGAGGGTCCCCCTCGGTTTTCACCTACTCCGAAGCAACAGTCCTTCCTCCACCAATGGAGGTATGTAAAAGAAGGGCTGACTCGAAGGGGCCGAGCTATTCCAGGAGGCCTCTCAAGAAAATGAAGAAAGACGCTGAGGTCAATGGAGGGGACTCGGATCTGTCAGCCAATGGGGAGAACGAGATACAGCACGACACCATCGTCTTGGAGAATCCCGTTGCTGGACCCAGCTCAGCTCCTAATCCTTAAGAGGGAGCTTTAAGGATAGTTGTTGCTCTCTCTTTTTTTTGTGTAAGCCCTGTTGGGCCTTTTGATAAAAATGTAAGAAACATTTTTGAATGAGAAATGATTTCTCCTGTACTTTGCTTTTGGGAGCTGAAACTACTTCACGAAACAGTTGATCATGTTGTAGTTGTAACACTGCTTTCTTTTCAAGAACAATGTCGGTCTTTGTAGATCAAATGACATCTGCGGGGTAAGTGTCGATGTCTTCATTTCCTTCGTTAGGGCGAGAAGTAATTATAGAGGTCGACCTTGGGGCTTTGCCTTAGGCTTATCCAGGTAAAGAGCCAAGGACTTGATCACCGACTAAGGAGTCGTTGTGTCTTGGGCTTATCCTGATGAGGAACCGAGGTTTTGATATCCAACTGAGAAGTCGTTGTTCCTTGGGCTTATCCTGATAAGGAGCCAAGGTCTTTGTGACCGACTGAGAAGTCATTGTGCCTTGGGTCTATCTTGATAAGGAGTCAATGTCTTGATATCCGACTAAAAAATCGTTGTGCCTTTGGCTTATCCTGATAAGGAGCCAATGTCTTGACCATGATGGTCGATGAGAGCAGACGGAATCAAACTATAGTTGTGTCTTGGGCTTACCTTTAAGAAGAGCCAAAGACTTTGTGCCGACTGAGGAGTCGTTGTTCTTTGGGCTTATCCTGATGAGGAGCCAAGGTCTTGTGTGATTCCAGTGATATTCTTCAAGAATGAACAAGATCAGGCCCATGCTTAGAATTAGGCATTTCTTCTCAGGGAAGAGAGTGGGTCCCACAGTGGGCGCCAAACTATTGAAGTCTGATATCACACAGCCGATGAGGTCTTTTCGCCGAGGGATGCAGTTCTGATCTTTGCACTGACGGCGAAGAAGGAGAGGATGAGAGGTGGCGCCGACTCCTCTAACTTTATGCCCGATCCTTGGACTGTAATTCCTGATCCTTCTGTACAAACAAGAAGAAACCCGTAAGAGGGCGGAGACTGATTCCCCTGTGGTACCTCCGACGGTCAAGTCAGCTGATGAGCTTGAGTGGGGTTTGAGGGAAGATCCAAAGATCATTGAGATCCTAGTATTCATTACCCTTATTGAGTTTTTTAAAGAAAGCATAGCTTTTAGAATTGCTTAGAGTTTGAGCCGAAAAATAGTTCAGAAGTCTCAAAAGAGTTAAAAGCCTTCTTTGTTTTCCTCTTTTTTCTTGTTCTTACCCCCTCACCTCCTTTTGTAGTCCATCGCCTCTGAGATTGACATTTGGCTTTAACTATGCATAGAAAGGCGGTTGTAGGATGAGCAGACAGACTGCTGAGTCATCCTTCGATTTACAGATATCGACTGACGACTGGAAGGGGAAATCATTCGAGCACAGGAGAGTATCTTAGTGATCTCTGGGAAGTGACTTGTGGGCAGAGTGAGCTATTTTCGCACGAGGTTTGCCAGAGTTGAGATCTTGATAGGATCACTCAATAAACTATGATGTTGATTGATGTATATCTGAAGGTGGCTTAGCTGGATCTTATCCCCTTAGTAAAGACGGGTCGATTTGTTATTCGTCCATATGATTTGTCGACCAGTCAGTCGAGTGAGCCACTGGTCGAGTAAACTGCCGAGAAGATGGTCAAGCCGACTATTTGGGGAGTCGTCTCGACTTATGAGGGGTCGACTAATCCCGCACTTCGTGTCGGTAAAAGATGACTCGTCTCCTCGGTGGGTCAATAGACTTGCTCTTGACTGGGCTTTTGGGCCACTAAGTTGGTTTGGACCATAGCTTTTTTGGGCCTATGAAGACAATCTTTTGATATTTTTATCTTTAAATGGTAAATTACTATAACACCATCGATTCAACTATCCTACCATCAATTCAACTATCCTAGTTGATCGTGAAGAAGGTTTTGTATTAATGTTTCATTTTAGAAATAAGAACAAAAGTAAATATCTTAGAAAAGTAAGATAAATACTATTCTCAAGATCAAATCAATGTTTGATATCAAGAAAAACACCGAAGGCTCTTGGGATTTCTTAAAAATAGTGAAGGACTCTCTCTTTGGATCTCAAAGTTCACCAATACAGACATCTCCTACTGTCAATTCGGTCCACCCTCGTACACAA
This sequence comes from Asparagus kiusianus, assembly GCA_022839385.1. Classification (NCBI taxonomy): domain Eukaryota; kingdom Viridiplantae; phylum Streptophyta; class Magnoliopsida; order Asparagales; family Asparagaceae; genus Asparagus; species Asparagus kiusianus. The sequence goes on from BQKN01064739.1 coordinate 51,231, forward strand.
GGGTGTAGGAGAGGTATTTATAGCCATCGGAAGCTGTTACTGAGGATAAGAAGCTAAAACAAACCATTATCATCCATCCCTTTGGGCGAGACAGTGTTTACTATCTCAACCAAAGGAGGTGTCGCCAGGCAGTTTGTAACCACCGTCCGATCTATTAAATGCCATGATTCTCAAAGATTATATGTAGATTTTCAGTTTGTAATAGCATCTCCGTATTTATGGATGTTCCCAGACAGTTATGGAGCCGTGTAGACTGCTTGAAACCGATCAAAACCGTCAACAAACAAGCATAAGCATCTCGTAATTGTCGAGAAGGCTTACACTGTCTCGGTTACCAAGACACCAAACACTGTCTTGGCTACCGAGATGGTGTACGCTGCCTCACCAATTATGAAACAGTTTCGAGTCCCCTTGTTTTTGTCATTTTGCGCATTCCTTTGCTTCTTTTGGCATCAGATGATTTCCTTTGACTTAGATGATAACGTTCTTCATCTTTACTTCGTCTTGAGCTGTATTTAGAACCAATAGGAAATTTTTTATGCCTACAGACATCCTTCTTGATTTTGGGTCAGCTAGAGCAGTCTATGATCGAGTCATCCCCAGCCACCCAGCCCTTGTTGGGCTTAGGAGCATTGGCAACTATTTTCCCCCTAACACTTGGAGGTAGTAGTGGGTCTCGTGCTAGCTCACTTTCACATAGAAAAGGTGGCCAATGATCCTTAGAGCCAGGTCGACTCCAAGCTAGTGGAAGATGATGACGAGTCACACTAAAGTTTCAATGAAATTCGGCTTTATTTGTGACGACGATACCCCCAGCGCTTCGTAGACCCGACGGAGGAAGGGGTGTAACGGTAGGCATAGGCCATTCTAGATACTTCAGATACACCGGAGCCAAATTGTTACTATGGTCATAGAACACTTGTGACTTCGTCGGCGCCATCAAGACAAGCGCCCTAGGGATGTCGAACTTCTGGTATAGAACCTCTAGCCATGATGATGACTCCTTGGAGTGGAATTTTTGCAGCTAGTTAATGCGGACTTTGTTTCTAGCTGATGAAGATGACATAAGATTTGCTCCAAATATCACGAGAGAAGAAGATGCAAAGATTGGAGTTCTTTTGCAGTCAAGGAGTTAGAAGATTTGTGTGAACAGAAGAACGTTTCGTATCTGAGCAACTGTATTTATAGGTAGAAAAACCGATAAGTTACAAGATCGCAACTAAGATCATTCCCATAATACAAGGCGACGACACCAGAATTGAAGCGCCTCTTGTCTTAATTAGCATACAATCCTTGTACGAGAATCGAGACAGCAGCAGCCTAGAATTATCTACTGACGTTGCAATATCACATCCAAAGAGACCCGTTATCACTCTTCATAAATGCATCTCGGAACCTAGCCTGTAGTCTTATTTCACTCGGACTCAGCTACCCTGAGGCCAAGCAAAAATGACTACGTTTTGACATTGGTTAATCTAAGTGTTAATCTTCCTCTCAAAGTCAACATGTGTCACATGTCAGCATTAATCGATCATTACCAAGCTCACCCCAGCTAGGGGACTCGTGGTTGGAAACACTTCAGCAGACTCTATTTGAAATTGTTATGCATATAATTCAAATTTTACCTTTGCACTAGCCAGATCACATCACGTCACTAGACGGACAACAGGTAATCAACTTGACTCAAAAAGTATTGGACTTTTGCACTTGGCCTATTTAACTTAGGTCATGACACTCATGACCATTAAGTCTAACCAACAAGCCTGGATAGACGGTGGCGGTCCATAACAACTGAGCTCATCCCAATGTGAATATTATGTATCAGTACAACCCTGCTTGGTTTCCTTGCAATTTATATAATCACATAAGATTGATTCAACTCATATAACATCCTTAACATTCCATGCTATGTCGTATTAATTGATAACCAATCTTCTTGATTACCAGTTTCCAAAACAATCTAAATCTAAATACACTATCGCCGAAAACATCCCGCCAATAAGGCCATAATAGATAAGCTTACTTGTAGGATAGGTAACTATCATAACTATCTTGATCGTCAAAATAGTGCACATACCTGATTTGCCTAGGAAAATCCCTATAAATACACCACCCTACCATTAATTAAATGCCAGCTTAATCTTTTGGCAAGTTGGGGACTGCCAACCTCAATTGATGAACCCTACTCTCAAAATTCTAATCTATGTACCTATTTATTTTGACATTTTCATCCAGAGTCTGACTTAGGGATCAAAGGGGCGTTTATAGACTGCTCGTCATTGCTAATTTGATGTCTTTTCTGCCTTATGTTAGGCAATCTCAATTAAAGATAACCACTAGTCTTCTAGGACGATCATGTGGTCCTCAACCCCAAATCTAATCTTGCGGACTCAATTTATCAACTTTTTCCTTGCATCAACAAAAGTGCTTTGTTTTATATGACACGTGTCATAATCGACAACTCAAAGAATTGTTTTCATAGTTTCTTATGTGGATGACTTCTAGCCTTTGAAATTTCAAATGAATAGACATTGTAAGCAAAAAATGTTAGAAACACAACTTACAATAAGATGGAATATCTATATTGTGATAATTAGTCGAAATTAATCAAAATTAAAAGAATACCTAAAATGTTTCCTGATTCTCTACAATGTCATCTCCCAATATCTCTATAAAAATACTTCCTCAAGAAAAAACCTCCAATTGAAATCCAACCGTCAACAAAAAGGAGCAATATAAAGAGAGAGGTCCTTGACTTTGCTCTAATTTTGTTTTGTTTTTTTTTCATCTTGTTTCATAAGATTTTTTGTCACTTCATAAGGCTACATATCACACTATTTATAGGATTAGGTTAGCCTTATAGATAACTTTGAATTATTCAAAAACTAAATCCATAACAGTTAAGAATAGAATAGATCTGTATTGTATTTATACATCTCTTAATGATATTAGTGAGGCCAATTAGGTCCCAAATCGAGAATGATTATTAATCAAATTCTTTTATATCACAAAAATGGCGAACTGTTAATCCTCCCATAGGAGCCAACATGTGTTCCATATTGACTAAACACCAGATTGACATCGCCATATGCAGGACGACTCGGGTAACATCAACACTCGACCCTTCCTAAGAGGGGCCGAATAGAAAGGCGTCCTTACTCGAATCCCACCATTAGGATCAACTCCACGCCTCTTCTTCTACAAGACCGGGTTGAGAACTTCCGAATCCAAGATGGCCGAATAAAAGGCGTCATTTAGCAGCCCTCTTGCAAGGCCGAGACAAGAGGCATTTTGTCCTCGAATTCCCCACTGACGGTCGATCACCATCACATTGAATGCATAGTCAGAATCATCATTACTTTAGCACCAAAAGTCTAAATGACTCATTGGACCTCATCAGCACCATGCTTCCCTTGTCACCATCACATTAATCACATAAGTGACTCAAACCATCATTTGTCGACACCAGTAACGTATCTATCGACTAAACTGCCTGCTTGGGCTCGGGTGAAATTACAAAACTACCCTCCTGAATTGACTATAAATAGGCACACTATCTATTACAGGAAGGTAAGCAATCTTTTACAAATAAACACACTGCAATCTTACTTTTCTCCTCCACTTAAGCTCACTACTGACTTGACCGTCAAAGGAACCACTGGAGATCCCAACTCTGATCCTCTCACGCATTGTTTGTGTGCAAGACTAGATCCTCTGCTCCATAACAAACCATCGAAGAAGATTGAGGAACTCTAATACATTAAAAAATCCATACTAAATTTCTTTGTTTGATATCTGACACCAACAGAATTAATAATTTTAGTTTAACAGTCAAATTCCTATCTGACCAACTGTTCATAAAAATTATTCCATAACATGAGACTAATTATTTAAAAATAATATTATCTTATATTTAGTCTCCTCTAGTATAATTTTTTAGGCAACTCTTTTGATCAAGACAATTCACCTATTTGTTTATACCTAAATTGCAACCCTCATGAATATAAATAAAAATTATTTAAAATATCAAAAGATTTTATTTATTAAGAAAATAAATTTTAAAAAATATTTTTTTAAAACCACCCCTCGGTGAGAATTTAATAACTTTATGGGAACACATAATAAATTAACTCATCATAATGAGTATACTGAATCCTATCTAGTTATCTATAATTTCTCTAAATGAAATCTAATAACCCAACATTTGAGGTTGTGTTACACTTGCTAAAAAAGCTTAACCATTACATCAAAGCATACCAAATCATCAAATCAGAAATAATAATATCATCATGTCAAATGGACCATGTAGCAATTTGAATTATCTATCTCTTATGTGACTCGTCCTAGAGAATCCAAATGCAATTTAGTGCTATACACATCGTAATGCGTGCTTATGATATACAACCGGGGAATTCCCACTACCAGTGGTTAAGACGCACCACCAAGTCTCACATATTAGTGTAATACATAATAACTTGTTATAACAAAGTTATCCTTTACTAATATAGATTAAGCATAAGTTTAAAAAATCTCTAAGTTAGATCACATTTCTAAGCATATGACCATTACAGTATATAATCTAACAAAATAATTTTTAAGGATGCTATAATAATTATAGAAATAATTCGTAAATTATATGTGCAACGAGTTAAATCTATTAATATATTAAGAATATTATATAGTTTGCATTGAATGTTCAAGAATATATTAATACTGCTTTAGCAAATAATTTCAGCATCAAACGTGGGCCAACTATTCTCGGACAAGATCAATCTATTGCTACTAACCGTGATAAAGAAAAAGTTATTGCCTTTCTTCCCCTTCAAAAGACACTTAAATTCATGAATCAGACTCTCTTTTGTCTTGAAGTCTTTCCTACATGTTGTTAACAGTTCGAGAGGACTTCTTCATGGGAGTACTACTTGAATAAGGCAATTTAGTTACCCCCCCCCCCCCTGATTGAAAGCAGCCAGCACACTCTTTTGTTGAGAACAAGAAAACCTTTCCTAAAATAGATAAATAAAATTGAGCACTACAATCTCGTATTAGAACAGGAAGTGCCCTTATTTGGTTTATCCTTTTCCTCTTTCAACAATTTTTGTGTCTTCATATATGTAATTACACATCATCATCATTACGAAGAAAGAATATTGCCGAGATTGCCGGCAAGTAAGGATCTACTTGTTAATGCACACGCATAAAATACCCACACTATTTGAAATCTCGTGTAGTTTAATCCATGTGGGCGCTAGGTCGGGATCTCGTTACCGTCTTAGCTAGTGAACCCCTCTGGCTTTACTTGCCGACGTAAGCACTGCACGGTGTTTCCGCGTCTCCAGTCACTAGCACACAGGGGTCGATCCCGCTTCCTTCGGTAACGGGGTTCGCTACGTTACCAGGTATATTTGCATCTTCGCCCTTGGAAAAAATTAAATGATATGTTCAAAGCAATCATTTTAGATTACGACAAAAATAAAATATAAGACATAGTGCCCAGTTCATGAGAACTAAGTCTAGGGTTAGAAAAGAAACATAGAAGAAGAAAAAAGCAACAAGACTCGAGTCTTCCAAAGGCTGAAAGTGCTGATCATCAAACAAGTCACTTGCGAAGAACTTAACGGTGGGTGAGAGGTAAACAAGCTTCCATTTCTCTCATGTCACACAATCTCATGTTCAGTCTAATTTTCAATCTCAAATATTAAACTCTCTCCAAATATGTATAGAAATTTTTTATATGTTTTGAATAATGTTGGCAAGTGGATTACATTACTTTAATATTTACTTAGTTTCAAATTACCATAAGAAATTCAGAACTAAGTATAACCGAGTTTACTGGTACTTCCTCGTAAGGTTGCTTTAAAACACTATTTTGAATTCATAAGAAAGATAAAGGCTAAATACTCATATAGGTATTTTAATTTCACTCTATTTATCAAGAAGGTATTTTAATTAGGTAAACATGCTTTAAGGTATTTTAATTGATTCTACTTACCAACAATGCTCTTTTTCTCGTCGGCGACCAATTTTCCGACGAGAGCTCGTCACGTGTGTGACACGTGATGACTTAAACTGATTTTTAGCTGCTGATGTGGCACGAATTTGTCCTATTTTTGGTGAATTGAGATTTTTAGATGGTTAATTCCTGTCTTTAAACACTTCCACGTCAGAAAATCTGTGCCACATCAGCAACTAAAAAACAGTTTAAGTCATCACGTGCCACGCACGTGACGAGCTCTCGCCGGAAAACTGGTCGCCGACGAGAAAAATGGCCTTATTGGTAAGTTGAATCAATTAAAAATGCCTTAAAGTAGGTTTGACTAATTAAAATACCTTCTTGATAAATTGGGTGGAATTAAAAAACCAATATGGGTATTTAGCCGAAAGATAAAATAACAATGCGGGTACTATCAACCAAATTTTAACAATCGTAACCCAAAAATAAAAAT
>BQKN01064739.1:85131-151589 GCA_022839385.1 Asparagus kiusianus
CTTTTGATATTTTTAAATGTCAACAAAAATCTCTTTTTACAAAACCTAGAAAAATCCTTTTAACAGCCTACGGTCGACCACGTGTGTCTCTGCGGTCGACCGCCCTTTATCCAGTAACTGCATTTTGTTTTTCATCAGCTCGCGGTCGACCGCCAGTGGCGCTGCGGTTGACCGTCATTTTTCCAAAGACCCTGACTTGTTTCTTAATAGCTCGCGGTCGACCACCCTTAACTCTGCGGTCGACCGCCACTGATCCAGCTTGTTTTCTTTGTTTTTAACTGCTCGCGGTCGACTGAACCTGTCTCTGCGATCGACCGCCAAACTAGCCGTTGAACGATAACGGCTAGTTTCCAGCAGCTTAGTTGTTTGGGTTTTTGGTCTTTTTGCATGTGTTTTTGTTGCTATTTGGAGTTGTTATAAATACCCATATGCATTCAACTCCTCTAAGACTAAGAGTTTTGTTTAAACAAGTTTACAAAAGATTTGAGAAGTGTTTAAAAGGTGTTTTAGCCTTGTTTGTTGGTTAAATACAAAAAGGGGATTTGCACTACAAGAAGAAGCCTTTTCAACTTCCATCGAGGATCACATTCTCATCATCCTTCTATAGATCTTCTTGTTTACTGAGAAGTTTTCTAAACTCATTTTATATAGCTCTTTGATTAATTGCTCATATTTACATCTTAGCTATATAAATTGAGTTACTTGCTTTTATCACACACCTTGTTGAGCTTATAATATTTCATACAATATACTGATTGAGTAGTGGTGTGTGATTTAGTAAGAGTGAGCTTAATTGAGTTGTCATTATATATAGAGAACAACCATTGTTAAGATTCGTGCTTATTATAAGATCACATTGTAATACACTTATACACCGAGAGGGGTGTGTGGTGAGGACGGAGTCGATACCAAGAGGAGTGGTGTCGGTGGCCTAGTGAGAGGTGATAATTCTGAGCACTTGAGGGAGTCGATACGTGAGGACCAACACTTGAGGTTGTTGCTTGTGTATGTACATTGTGAGGCTTTGTGAGAGTTGTCAGTTAACTTGATAACTGAGTGTGTAGTAGAAGTTCTGGCTTCCAAACCAGGTGTGTTGTGATAGTGGAGATCTCCTCGAGGTGAGGATCGGAGACGTAGGTCATGGGGACCGAACTCCGTGATCATATCTTGTGCTTGAGTTTGCTTTGTGTTCTATTATATTATGCTTATACTTTTCATTCTTGCTCATATATCATTTATATATATCTTGCAAGAATAATTTTGTTAATAATTGGCATAAAATCAGATTAGATTAGCATAATACCCTAATCACCCCCTCCCCCCTCTATGGTCTAATAAATCATTCTTCTCAAACTCCTTTGAAAGTTGTACCTTTAACTCATCTATAGCAGATCTGGAAATAGAGGCAACCAACATGTCATCGACATAAAGTAACAAATAGATGTATGCACATCCTTTCAACTTGCGAAAATCTACATAAAGATCAAATTGGCTCCAAGTGTACGAATAACCAATCATAAAACCATCGAATCGCTCATACCACTATCGAGGAGACTGCTTAAAACTGTATAGCGATTTCTTTAATCTACAAACCAATTTTTCTTTCCCTACAGCTCGGAATCCTAATGGCTGAGTTATATGTATTTATTCATCAAGATCACCATGAAGAAATACCATCTTCACATCCAACTGATCTAACTCCAAACCATACTATGCCACCAAAGCTAACAAAATCCGAATTGAAGAGTGTTTCACCAACGGAGAGAAAACATCATTATAGTCAATATCTTCCCCTGTACATAGCCCTCTGCAACCAACCTAGCTTTGAACCTTAATGGAATGCCCTCCTTCTTCGTGTATACCCACTTGCAACCAATTGATTTCCGTTCTTTTGAAAGCTCAACAAGTTCTCAAGTATCATTCTTGTGAAGAGACTTCATCTCCTCTTGCATAGCCACCTGTCACGAATCAGCCTCCGAACTCTACTCGGCCTCTCTGAATGTAGTAGGCACCATCTCATCGATACTCCCCACCGAAAGTGCATACACAACTATGTCGGCATACCGTGCTAGCATCCGTATGTCTCTCTTCTATCTCCGAACCACAATAGAATCTTGAACCTGAGTCATCGGTCCTTGATCCTACACATTAGCATCTTTATCCTCTGTGTCACCATCGTGCTCACCTGGCATCACCTCAGTCGGTACTCTAATGGATACTGCACCATATGGACACCGTGGAGCTACATCGATCTCCACTACCCGCGATATCTCCTCTGTTAGGTCGCTCTCTACCTGATGAGACCTGGGAAGCTTCAAGATAGAAGCCTCATCGAACGTGAGGTTCCTACTCAGCACAATCTTCCTATTAACTGGATCTTAAAGATTGTATCCCTTAACACCGCGCTTGAATCCTATAAATATGACCTTCCTAGCTCAAGGTTGCAATTTATCTGTTCTTACATGATAAAATACAGGGCACCCAAATACCTTGAACTGGTCATAGTCATGTACTGACTCTCTCGACCACTTTGTTAAACCCTAGGGGGTGATTAGGGTCTTGTGCTAATCTAATTTCGATTTTATGCCAATTAAAACTAATTAACAAGTTATCCTAGCAAGTATAAAATATAACAAGATATGTGAGCTAGGATAAGTGATATACACAAGGGTAAACAAAATAAACAAGATAGTGGATGATATAAATAATGAGCAATGGACAATAACGACAAGAAATATAAACATAAGAGTAAGTGCGCCAAAGAAAACCCAAACACACAAAATGATCACAGAGTTCGGACCTTCTGTCCTACGTCTCCGCTCCCCACTCTCGGGGAGAAATTCACTATCACAACCTACGCTCACCCGAATAACATTTACAACGACACACTCGATTTCCTAGCTCACCGAAAACCTTACAATACTTACAATGTAACAACAAATTTGTTCACTACAATAGATGAGAACTCAATGAAAGCTCACACTCAATTGTTACAACTCTCACCAACCCAAATATACTATATATGAAAATATAATAAGCTCAAGTAGGTGTGTGTAAACAATGAGTGAAATAAAATCAACTAAACTCAAATATAAATACTAGCTTAATAGAAATGATAGTTAACAAATAAATATAAACAAAAGCGAAAATTGAGTTTACGAAAACTTCTCTAGATGACAAGAGAGAGAGAGAGAGATGGATTGAAGCTCAAATATCAATGAATTGATCTCCACTTCCTCTTGTGGAATTCTTCACAAACCAAACCTTAAACAAACATAAAACCAAACTTAAACTTTTTAAAACTTATTTAAAACATTTCTTAGATTACCATGAAAGATGAGAGTAATGGGGTATTTATACCTACTCAAAACTTTAGGCAATAACCCACTGAAATGACACAAAAGCCCCCAGAAAAATAGCTCAGGAACTAGCCGTTACCAGCCAACGGTAACATCGACGGTCGACCGCGACGGTCAACCGCGAGCGCCTGAGAAGAGAGAAAAGTCTCTGGACATCAGCCGGTCGACCGTCACGGTCGACTGCGACTTCATCCGGTCGACCGCGAGCCATCAAAAGATAATTTTGAGTCTCTGGACTCAAGGCGGTCAACCGTCGCGGTCGACCGCAGACAGATACATGCAATTGACAGGTTTGAAAACTGTTTTTTGATTTTGAAACCTTGTTTAAAAATATCAAACAAATTCAAAAAAATAACTTTAGAAAATGATTATAGACATGATAATAAACATGTTACAAAAACTAGTTTTCAAAAAGGACATCTCAAATGGAAAATATCATCATTTTGTAAAATAGTCGAAAACATGAAAATGTAAACATATGAGTATTGACATTTTAGCTTAACCATGTTTTGAAACATTATAAAATGATTATATAGACATAATAAAAGATGTATATGATTGTTATTAAGTCCATAAACCAAGAGAACAACATTTTCACAAAATTGCATATTTTGCAAACATTTCAAAAGTAAATATGATTTCATTGAACTAAATAAAATTGATATTGATGAAATCATATATATGTATATAAGTATGAAACAAAAATATATTTTTTAATTATATTCAGTTGTTTCATATTAAAACTTGAAAACTATCAAACCAAAACATATATGTATATATATAACTATATATATACAAAACCAAAATGTGTATGTATGTATATGATTAAGCTTAAAGTACTAACACACATATTATAAAACCTAACACTAATTAAATTTACCCAAACTATCTTGATCTTCAATAAGCTTGACTTGGTATACTTGCGGATGAAGCTTAAACTTGAATCTTTAACTTGAGTTGTGTAGCTTCACTCCAATTCCGCCAACCTCCATTAGATATTATCGTGAATGCGTAATTTCATCCATCCTCTAACTCGTTGTTTGTCTACAATAAATAGAAATACACAAACACTAGACAAACAATATTAGTGGTAAATTGTTTGTTAAACATCATCAAAACAAAAAGGCCAACTGTCTCCCCCTTTTTTATGATGACAAATAATTTACAAAGAGGATATATGCATGAAAGGAAATAAATATACAATATTGTAATTTCATGCATATAAATAAAAAGTATATACTCATAATATTTCTCCCCATTTGACAACATCAAAAAGGGAAAACCAACAAGAAAGAAGAGAGCGAAAGCTCCCCCTATCAATATGCATGGGTGAGTAAAAAAATATAGGGATTGCTCCCCCCATCAAAATGTCATATTAAGTATATTCAATAAAGATCATGACAAACATGTGAGCAAGGAAAAAAAATACTAAATATCACTCACATATAAGAGATAATGAGAATATGTATAAATATATCAAGATGAACATAGTCTCTTATATCAAAGAACGTAAAACCATGTATAAGAGTAGATTTATGAAATCAAAAGAAAAGGAACATGCAAAATGTTTTCAAATGAAAACAAATCAACCAAATAAAATCATAAATCAAATTTTAAGCCCAAAAATGACATTTGATCAATAAAGAAAATTTTCTTTATAAAACTTGATCAAACCACATAAAGAATACATTATAAAGCATATTTGAAATTTGAATCATCTATTTGTGCTATATAATGAATTCAAAGCAACAAATCAAAATAAAATTTTTGACAAAATGCAAGAGAGGCAACAATATCAAGCTCTTAAGCTTGTCTCAACCCATATAAAGATTATTAGTACCCAGTAAACAAGATTTGAGAATAAACACCCAATAAATCCGGGGGTGTTATATAAACATAAACCTCTCATCAAAACAAAATTAATAATCATAAAAACAAAAGAATTTGATCAATAAAAAGAATTATTTTCGTGTTAAAAAATTTAAAGTATAATTTTCAAAACCAGGAAAAGGAAAAAGAAAAACACTAAAATTCTTGGTTTAAAAATCAAATTTATTTTGATACCCAAGAATTCTTGGTACCAAGAGATTTAGGGACATGACCCCTATCTTTTAAGCTCAAAGCCCTGGGGTTATGAACCCTCTTGGGCGCATGTAGTGCGCTAACACGGTCAAAGCAATAATTACTTAAATGACTCTTCTGATTGCAATATATACAATAAAAGAGATCCATTTGTTTTTGTGGACCATTAGCTTGTGCATGGGAACAATTTGCAAAAAATAGGTTGTTCTTTAAAATTCTTTTGCAAACGGGAAACTCTCCTCAAATAAAAAAAAATTTGGTTAAATGACCAAAACAATCACAATGATCACACTTAAACTTTTGTGGTCTTTTAAAATTATTTGACAAAAGTGAAATCTTTTTTTAAATCAAAGTAAAATTTTACCAAATGGCCAAACTGACCACATAGATCACATTTAAGCACACATGCATGTTTATGATGAGCATTATGAGCATGTGCATGTGCATGTGCATGTGATGAAGAAACCTGATGAGATGCACAAGAAGGATTAATATTCTTATGTTTGTATGCATCATAGCAAAATTTAGATAAATGGTCTTTACGACCACAAATTGAACACTTATAAACTTTGCTATATATGTGTGCATGGTGTATGGGATGTCTAGATGTAGTAGCATGAGACTTAGCACACATATACATAAGCTTCTTATGATTATTAATGCATGTTTTCAAAGTTGAATCTAAGATAAAATGCGTTTATTCACAAGATTCAAATCTTCATTATTAGGCACATATGCATTTTTATTAGAAGTAGAACATAAATAGTCATTTATAAAAGAAGCAATATCATTTTTTATGTTCTCAACTTCTAACATGACATTACTTTTGTCATGAGTCAAGTTAGCAATATCTAATTTTAAATTATTATTTTTCAAATTTAACATATTATTTATTTCTTTAAGAGCATCATTTTCTTGAGTAATAATATTAAATTTGGAAGCTAACTTCTCATGTTTGGATTCTAATACATCATGCTTGCTTTGTAAATTAATAAAATCTTTATGCGATTTGTTATAGATATGTAATAATCCCTTAGATGCACAAGTAAGTTCATCACTAGATAAATCATTATCGGGTTCGGAATCGCATACCACACTAGGGCTAACGCCTAGTGGCCATGTGCATGATGAAGCTCCAATATTGCTTGAGGAAGAATCCGTCATAATCCTTTGGATCTCTTCCAAGTTATCATGATGTGCTTCTATGAATATACACAATTTATAAGCACTATCAAAATGAGCAAGCTTGTTAGAAATAGAAGAATCAAGTGCATTAAGCATATATTCTAACACAATCTTGTTCATGATAAACAATCTTTTGTCATTTTTACTCCACTTGGATTTCTCCATGGTGTGTACAATATAAGCATTATCAATAATTCCCCATAAATCAATATTTTTAGATTGCACAAATAGTTTAAATCTAGAAGCTCATTGTGCATAAGGAAAATTAATGAATTTAGGAACAACATTTGATTCATAACCTAACAAAGGTGCAGACTTTATGTCTATGATAAATATATATATGTGCAAGCAAGACAAATACAATCAAAATAAGATTAGCACAAAAAGATAACTTAGATCTTTAACTCAAGATAATTAGACCTTAAATCAAAGAGCACCAAGCTTTGATACCAATTGTTAAACCCTAGAGGGGGTGATTAAGGTCTTGTGCTAATCTAATTCTAATTCTAATTTTATGCTAATTAAAACTAATTAACAAGTTATCCTAGCAAGTATAAAATATAACAAGATATGTGAGCTAGGATAAGTAATATACACAAGGGTAAACAAAATAAATAAGATAGTGGATGATATAAATAATGAGCAATGGACAATGACGACAAGAAATATAAACATAAGAGTAAGTGCGCCAAAGAAAACCCAAACACACAAAATGATCACAGAGTTCGGACCTTCCATCCTACGTCTCCGCTCCCCACTCTCGGAGAGAAATCTACTATCACAACCTACGCTCACCCGAATAACGTTTACAACGACACACTCGGTTTTCTAGCTCACCGAAAACCTTAAAACACTCATAATGTAATAATAAATTTATTCTCTACAATAGATGAGAACTCAATGAAAGCTCGCACTCAATTGTTATAACTCTCACCAACTCAAATATATTATATATGAAAATACAATAAGCTTAAGTGGGTGTGTGTAAACAATGAGTGAAATAAAATCAATTAAACTCAAATGTAAATACTAGCTTAATAGAAATGATAGTCAACAAATAATTATAAACAAAAGCTAAAATTTAGTTTACGAAAACTTCTCTAGATGACAAGAGAGAGAGAGAGAGAGAGAGAGAGAGAGAGAGAGAGAGATGGTTTGAAGCTCAAATATCAATGAATTGATCTCCACTTCCTCTTGTGGAATTCTTCACAAACCAAACCTTAAACAAACTTAAAACCAAACTTAAACTCTTTCAAAACTTGTTTAAAACATTTCTTAGATTACCATGAAAGATGAGAGCAAGGGGGTATTTATACTCACTCAAAACTTCAGCAAAAACCCTACTGAAATGACACAAAAGCCCCCAGAAAAACAGCTCAGGAACTAGCTGTTATCAGCCATTGGTAACATCAGCTGTCGATCGCGGTGGTCGACCGCGAGCGCCTGAGGAGAGAGAAAAGTCTCTAGACATCAGTCGGTCAACCGCCACGGTCGACTTTGAGACTCTTCGGACTTCATCTGGTCGACCACCATGGTCGACCATGAGCCATCAAAAGACAAATTTGAGTCTCTAGACTCAAGGCAGTTGACCGTGATGGTCGACCGCAAACAGATACTTGCAATTAACAAGTTTGAAAACTGTTTTCTAATTTTGAAACCATGTTTAAAAATATTAAACAAATTCAGAAAAATATAAAACTTTAAGAAATGATTATAGACATGATAATAAATATGCTACAAAAATTAGTTTTCAAAAAGACCTCCCAAATAAAAAATATTATTATTTTACAAAATAGTTCAAAACATAAAAATGTAAACATATGAGTTTTGACATTTTAGCTTAACCATATTTTGAAATATTACAAAATGATTATATATACTTAATAAAAGATTTATATGATTGTTATTAAGTCCATAAACTAATAGAATAATATTTTTACAAAATTGCATATTTTGCAAACATTTCAAAAGTAAATATGATTTCATTGAACGAAATAAAATTGATATTAATGAAATCATATATATGCATATAAGTATGAAACAAAAATATATTTTCTAATTATATTCAATTATTTCATATGAAAACTTAAAAACTATCAAACCAATATATATATATATATATATATATATATATATATATACAAAACCAAAATGTGTATGTACGTATATGATTGAGCTTAAAGTACTCACACACATAGTATAAAACCTAAAACTAAATTTACCCAAGCTATTTTGATCTTCAATAATCTTGACTTGATATACTTACGGATGAAGTTTGAACTTGAATCTTTAATTTGAATTGCGTAGCTTCACTCCAAAATTTTGCCAACCTCTATTGGATATGATCATGAATGTGCAATTCCATCCATCTTCTAACTCGTTGTTTGTCTATAATAAATAGAAACACACAAATACTAGACAAACAACATTAGTGGTAAATTATTTGTTAAACATCATCAAAATAAAGAGGCCAACACACTTCTCCATAGGGATTTTCCCCTCAATCGCAGATGAAGGAAACCTATTAATTAGGTAGCTCGCATATGTAAGTGCCTCAGCCCAAAAGATCTTCTCCAAACCACTCTGTGATAATAAACATCGGACTTTCTCTAGCAAAGAACGATTTAACCTCTCTGCCACCTTATTCTGTTATGGTATATGACTAACCGTGAAGTGCCTCTCTATGCCCTCGTCTCAACATAGCTGTAGAAAGGGGTCTGAAGTATATTTACCACCGTTATCGGATCGCAACGTCTTGATCTTTCTCCTAGTCTGCAGTTCTAATCTCTTCTTCCACTCCACGAATATATCTAGAACTTCACTCTTCTTTGTCATGGTGTATACCTAACATCGCCTAGAATAGTCATCAACGAACATGACGAACCAATATCGACCACCAAGTTATGCAGTCTTGGTAGGACCCTAAACGTCTGTGTGCACGTAGTCCAGGATACCCCTCATCCTATGAATGATTGTCCTGAACTTCACCTTCATCTTCTTGCCAAGAACACAGTACTCACAGAATTCCACTATACTACTCTTGACTCCCTTTAATAGCCCCTGCTTGTACAAAGCCTTCAATAGCTTCTTTTCTGTGTACTCTAACCTATAATGTCAAATCCTGCTCATGTCTGCCTATGAAATAGGCGAAGCAACCTGGCCAATCTCGATGCTCCCCTTCAACTAGTATAAATTTTGACTGCGGACTCCCTTCAACACCACCAAAGAACTCTTAGTAACCTTCGCTACAGTATTTTCAAAAGTCACATTGAATCCCTTCGCCTCCAAAGCTCTAACGGAAATAATATTGTTCTTCAGCTGAGGAACAAATATCACCTCTTTCAATTCACGGACTACTCTATCATGCATCCGAATCCTTATTGTACCTATCCCATAAATGCCATAGGATTGATCATTTCCTATGACTACAACTCCCCAATCGAGAGTCTCAAAAGATATAAACCAATCTCGCCTAGGGGTCACATGATAGGTAGCACCGGAATTAAGCATCCAATCTGATGCATTCAAGTGGTTCACTTCCAGAGTAATCAGTAGAGGAAAGCTCGGATCATCGAAATTATCACCTTTCGCAATATTCACCTCATTGGCCTTCGGGGCCTTTTTCTTACCATTCTCTTTCTCCTTGAGCTTCGGGCAATCTCTCTTCTAATGTATCTGCTCCTTACAGAATACACATTGGTTCTTTGCTAATTGGTAGTGGCTTCTTGACTATGACCTTCCTCTATTACCACCTTTTGAATATGGTATTCTACCTCTCGTCGACAAGGCATCACCTAAAGCACTAGCACAGGAAGTCTCCTTGTCCTTCTTCCTTAAATCATAATTCGTCAATGTATTAGTAACTTCATTATAGCTGATAGAAGATCTTCCATTCAATAAAGTGAGCACAAAGGTGTTATACTCCTCATCCGGTAAGGAGCGCAATAAGATAATAGCCTTGTACTCATCCGTGATCTTCTCATCCACGTTCGCCAAGTCCGACAATTACTTAGTGTAGTTGTTCACATGGGCCGCTAGCGAGGTGCCTCTAGCCATCTGGAATCTGAATAACCTATGTAGCAAATACAATCTGCTCTCAACACCCTTTGTAAGGTACTTATTGTTAAGAATTTTCCCATCTTCATTGCAGACATTACCCCAATCACATCATACTTCAGCTCATGTTCCAAACAGGACCTGATCACCCCACAAGCGTTCCTATTCATCTTTTCCCATATCGTCTCTTCATATTTTGGTGGTCTCTCGTGGATCATGATGGTCTCCTCCAAGTTCTGAGTATTAAGCGCATCTTGTACGTCGCTCATCCACAAACTAAAGTTGATTTTACCGTCATACTTCGCCACACTAATTTTGGTGTTTTAAAAACCAACTTGAATTGTACTCTCCATCGACTTGTTGCTTTCACCTTCTTCTCCTATTGCAAACTAACTCCAACTTATAGAGAAAGAATCAAACTTTGATAGAAATTAAGAATTACCAAACTGAACCCTAGATCGAATTCCAAATAGATTTCTTATCCATACGAGGAAAGCAAAATCTCCAACGGCAACTCCTAATGCTATCTCCACCGAAGCCTAGAACTCCAAGACTCATGTTTCACACAAGAATCTTCCTCCACCTAATTCCAAAACCCTAGATCTAAAATCTAGGCTCTGATACCACTTGTTGTGCGCAGCAGAAATTTCGGCAGCACCTCGGCACAACAACAAGAGAGTTAGGTCGCAATAGGAATTCTCGTTTCACAAAGGAAACAAGAATCAAAAGCAAAATATCTCAACAAAGTGGGCTCTCATTAGTTCTAGGACTGACCTGTTGAGGGAACCTAAATAAGCTATTACAAATCACACAATCAACGAGGTAAACTAATTTTACGTGATTCGGCAAATTGTCTAAGTCCACGGGGCAAGGAGGGGGGAGATCTACTACTAGAGAGAAAGAAAATACAAATAGGATTTACAATCACACAAAGTCTCACAAATAAAACCCTCAAATTATCTCTCAATTTCTCTCTCAAAAGGATGCACGAACTCTCTAAAGAAAATCAGTGGCTTCTCTTTTCTTTTCACGCCACTGCAATTTTCTCTTTGCTCTGCAAAAACCCTCTTTGCACCAGCCGATTTCACCTCTGTTTTTGCTTGCACGCAACCCTAAAAAATCACGTGTTGATATATATATAGTCCTTGTGTGATTCGGGTGTGCCTGACTTTTCTTCTCTTCACACGGTTAGGTGGACCCCACACGCGTAGCCTCTCACACGGAAATGAAAATTGCGTCCGCTTCTTTTCTCCCGCTCCTGGCCCCCACGTTCACGTGGGTGTTGAGTTTATTCGTGGCCATGTTCCATGTTCACTCACAAGAGCTTGTATTTATTTATATAGGATTTGTATTTTAGATTTATGTAAATGTCAGAAATTCAAAGAACCCTAAATTATCGAAATTTGATTTTACTTTTGGCTTGTAGGATTGGTAACAGAAAGTTATATTGAAAATATAGAATCCAAGAATTTTTGTTTATTTTAAAGAAAGTGATAAACATGGAAAAGTGACTTATATGTCCAGCTAATAAATTTTCTATTAAAAGAAAAAAAGGTCCCACTAATTAATGAAATTATATTCAAAAAGTAAGACATGATGATTTGTTGGCTTTATTCTATCAAAAGCATTGGCAAGCGGTTGACGAGGATGTTTGTATGTATAGCATAACTTTTTTTTTGGCTTCCGAGAGCATGACGAATGAGCTAAACATGACATAGATAGTTCTTATTCCGGAGTGTAAAAATCCATAGATTTTGGACCCATTAGCCTTTGCAATATAATTTATAAAATCATTTCCAAGCGATGGCTAACCGGTTGAAACATATTCTCCATGATTTTATCTCTCTCTCGATCAATGTACTTTTAAGCTTGGTCGTCGACTAGATAATGTGTTAGTTGCCTATGAGTGTTAATTTTCACTACTCAAAAATAAACAAAGTGGGATGAATGGTTTCGTGACTGTTATAGTTGAGATATGAGCAAAGGCGTATGGTAGAGTAGAATAGGCTTTTCTAGAGGGCATTATGGAGAGGTTGGGATTTGAGAGGAGCCGAGGAGGTAGATATTATGGGTGATGAGTTGTATTTCTTCGATCTCATACTTAGTTTGTATTAATGACTAGGAGTCTTTTGTCCCCATATTTATTTTTAGGAGAAAATGTTTCCAGCCCCCAAAAGCCAAGTGAACATGCTTTCCACCCCAAAAATTGGTCAATGGGCGTTTTACCCCTAAAAATAAAGATTCTGTTCTCTGAGCCCCCAAAACACAAAACACAAGACATTAAAACATGTGAAGACCATAATACCCTTCTCTCTCTCTTTCTTTTTTATTAAAATATGATGAGAATTATTTTATTATTTTTGTTTTTTCTCTTTCTTTATCATGGTGTACCAAGAGGATAGTTGAAATGATTGATGAAGATTATTTTATTATTTTCGTTTTCTATTATTTTGGTTGTTTGTATTGGGAGGTTGTTAAAGTTACGGGTTAATTAAGGTTATAAGTTAATTGTTAATGTTACGGGTCAATTGTTAAGGTTATGAATCCTCTCTCTCTTTCTTTTTTTATTAAAATATGATGAGGATTATTTTATTATTTTTGTTTTATCTCTCTCTCTTTATCATGATGTACTAAGAGATAGTTGAAATGATTGATGAGGATTATTTTATTATTTTTATTTTTTATTATTTTGGTTGTTTGTATTGGGAGGTTGTTAAAGTTACGGGTTAATTGTTAAGGTTACGAGTTAATTGTTAATGTTACGGGTCAATTGTTAAGGTTATGAATCCTCTCTCTCTCTCTCTCTCTCTCTCTCTCTCTCTCTATCATGATGTTTCTTTGATGATATTGAAATGATTAAAGAGGATATTATTTTATTATTTTTGTTTTTTATTCTTTTTTTATTTTTAGAATATTCGTTGTTAAAGATAATGGTTGGTTGTAAAGGTTATGCATTGATTGTTAAGGTTACGGGTTAGTTGTTAAGGTTAAGGGTTTGTTGTTAAGGTTATGGATTTGTTGTGTAGATTACGGATTTGTTGTTAAGGTTACGTGTTTAATTGTTAAGGTTACGTGTTTAATTGTTAAGGTTACGGGTTTAATTGTTAAGGTTACGTATTTAATTGTTAAGGTTACGGGTTTAATTGTTACGATTACGGTTTATTAATTGTTAAGGTTACGGTTTAATTGTTAAGGTTACGGGTTTAATTGTTAAGATTACGAGTCAATTGTTAAGGTTATGGATCCCTTCTCTCTCTCCCTTGTAACCTTAACAATTAAAACCGTAACCTTAACAATTAAACCGTAACATTAATAATTAAACCGTAATATTAACAATTAAACCGGTAATCTTAATAATTAAACCCATAATCTTAACAATTAAACCCGTAACCTTAACAATTAAACCCGTAACCTTAACAATTAAACTCGTAACCTTAATAATTAAACCCGTAACCTTAACAATTAATAAACCGTAACCGTAACAATTAAACACATAACCTTAACAATTAAATATGTAACATTAATAATTAAACCAGTAACCTTAACAATTAAACACGTAACATTAACAATTAAATTCGTAACATTAACAACAAATCCGTAACCTATACAACAAACCCCTAACCTTAACAACAAACCCCTAACCTTAACAACAAACCCTTAACCTTAACAACCAACCCGTAATCTTAACAATCAATGCATAACCTTTACAACCAACCATTATCCTTAACAACGAATATTCTAAAAATACAAAAAGAATAAAAAACAAAAATAATAAAATAATAATCCTCTTTAATCATTTCAATATCATCAAAGAAACATCATGATATAGAGAGAGAGAGAGAGAAAGAGAGAGAGAGAGAGGGGGGGGAGGGATTCATAACCTTAACAATTGACCCGTAACATTAACAATTAAGTCGTAACCTTAACAATTAACCCGAAACTTTAACAATCTCCCAATACAAATAACCAAAATAATAAAAAACAAAAATAATAAAATAATCATCATCAATCATTTTAACTATCCTCTTGGTACATCATGATAAAGAGAGAGAGAAAACAAAAATAATAAAATAATCATCATCATATTTTAATAAAAAAAAGAAAGAGAGAGAGAGAGAGGATTCATAACCTTAACAATTGACCCGTAACATTAACAATTAACTCGTAACATTAACAATTAACCTGTAACTTTAACAACCTCCCAATACAAATAATAAAAATAATAAAAAACAAAAATAATAAAATAATCCTCATTAATCATTTCAACTATCCTCTTGGTACATCATGATAAAGAGAGAGAGAAAACAAAAATAATAAAATAATCCTTATCATATTTTAATAAAAAAGAAAGAGAGAGAGAGGATTCATAACCTTAACAATTGACCCGTAACATTAACAATTAACTCGTAACCTTAACAATTAACCCGTAACTTTAACAACCTTCCAATACAAACAACAAAAATAATAAAAAACAAAAATAATAAAATAATCCTCATCAATCATTTCAACTATCCTCTTGGTACATCATGAAAAAGAGAGAGAGAAAAAAAATAATAAAATAATCATCATCATATTTTAATAAAAAAGAAAGAGAGAGAGAAGGGTATTATGGTCTTCACATATTTTAATGTCTTGGGTTTTGTGTTTTGGGGCTCAGAGAACAGATTCTTTATTTTTAAGGGTAAAACGCCCATTGACCAAGTCCTGAGGGTGGGAAGCACGTTCACTTGGCTTTTAGGGGCTGGAAGCATTTTTCACTTATTTTTATTGTGCTCGAAAAGGCTCACAATTTTGTTTAATACAGCCCGAAGCAATATTGAGTCGGTAAGGGGTCTATCTATTTGTCAAAGTACGTAGCCCGTTGATCGATATCCTATTTTTTATTCACAGATGATAGCATGTTCTTCATCAAAGCTGCTCTTTCTCATTGCAGTCAGTCCAAGCATTTGCTAATTAAACACCTATGAGTTGGCATTTGGACAGTTAATATAAATGTTTATAAATAGGGAATTGTTCTGTAGCAAAAATGTTTCGAACCATACTAGAGATGCCATACATACTATATATGCTTGGTATTAATTCTATTCTATGTAAGGATAAATGTCTTCGTCTTCCCAAGAAAAAAGTACTCATGAAGGCGGTAGCACAAGCAATCCCCCCATACTCCATGCATTATATTCAACTATCCGAAATGTTTGGTACTAATTCTATTCTATATAAGGATAGATGTCGTCGTCTTCCCAAGAAAAAAGTACTCATGAAAGCGGTAGCACAAGCAATCCCAACATACTCCATGCATTATATTCGACTATCCGAAATGATTGGTATTAATTTTATTCTATATAAGGATAGATGTCTTCGTTGTTGGGAATTACGCTGAAACTCCTAAAACAGTAGAAACGTGGAATAGAGAAAATACATCAAGTTTAACGAGGTTCGGCAACTGCCTACGTCCTCAGGAGCCACACAATAAATTTCTTATTAATCAAACAAAAGATTATAAACTTATAGCAGATCTCAAACTGAGATATCTCAATAAATACTAATTTATTACTGTAGCTACAGTAACAAATTCCCTTCTTAAATATCCCCCTCTTAATCCTCTCTTCTCTTTAACCACCCCTCAAAAGATTCCTCAAAAGTTGAGATCTGGAGGGGAAAAAACGACAGAGGAGAAAACGCTGCCACTAAAAATCTCGCGGAAAAGAAGTGGCATGGGAGGAGCTCTGGGTTTCCCTTTAATAGGGAAACCCTAGGGCCAGCTGTCGACAGGCTGTCGATAGCATAGAGCACTCGACCTTGCCTGTGGGCACTCTCACCCTCGCCTGTGTCAACTCGCCTACTCGAGTTCGCGTGCCACAACCTCGCCTGCTCACGAGGTCACCTACAACGAATTGCTGGACCCCGAGCTTGCCTACAACTTGTCGAGCTCGCCGGTTCCACTCGTTCGAACTCGCCTGCAAAGGAGTCTCCCACACTCGCGCTCGCCTAGATCTCCGCCTGGACCTCATGGCCCACGATCTCGCCTGAAGCCACTGATCTCGAGCTCGCCTTTAGCTCGCCTCTGATCCGCCTCGAGCTTGCCAGCATCATTCCCCAAAGCTCGCCTGCGGAGGTGAGTTTGGTCTACACCCGATTCTAACAATCTCCCACTTGGAGATCAAACTGTCGTCAGCAAGCTATCCCATCAAGCTCCTCCTCCTATATGTGGCTCCGCCCTCATCACCTATGCATGAAGGCCAACTCAAGTTGCACACAACTCTAGTTTCTGAAAGGTCACTTCCTTTATCATCAGATCCGCTGGATTCTTTCTTCCTTGGATCTTCTGTTGAAATCCATTGGCAACTTTTCGGGCTCTGTATCTTCTAGAACCATCCTGATCCTTTTTCACTCGATACATCCACTTGTTGTGACGTATCTTCTTTTCCATGGGCAACTCAACTAGTTCCCATGTCTGGTTGGAGATCAGAGATTTCATCTCTTCTTTCGTAGCAAACTCCCACTTGCTCGCATCTCTACTCTGACAAGCTTCATCAAAGCTTTCAGACTCCCCTTCATTTATCAACAACATATAATTCATGTATCTGCTGTTAGGCATAGGAGGACGAATAGTCCTCCTCAATATCGAAGCTGGTACGACGGGCTTCTGCGTACCGTTCTGTCCAATAGGCTCTTCTAGCTGAGGACCTTCTACATTAGGTTCTTCTGTGAGGTTATCTGGGATATCATCTACATCTATAGATGTTGACTCGCTCTCTGAGTCACTGGCATCTGTCTTGTACATGTCCTTATACACCACCTTCTCGTTGAATATCACATCTCTGCTCTTGATCACTATATTGTTTTCGTTATCCCAAATACGATAGCCGAACTCATCTTCACCATGCCCGATAAATGTGCATTTCTTGGACTTGGGATCAGGCTCATTCCTGTCTTGATCACTAATATGCACATAAGCTACACAACCAAAAAATCTAAGATGTGAGAGGGTTACCTCCTTTCCGCACTATATCTCCTCTGGTATTATGTGCTCTAATGGAACCGATGGACCTCGGTTGATCAAATAAGCTGCTATGTTGACTGCTTCTACCCAGAACTACTTTGGTAGACCTGACTGTATCCGAATGCTTCTAGCTCTCTATCAACATTCTATTCATCCGCTCAGCTACGCTATTTTGTTGAGGCGTGTCGGGCACGGTTCTCACCATTCTGATCCCATGCTCATAGCAAAACTTCTTGAATCTGGTATCTTCATACTCACCATCGTTATCGGTCCTGAGTTTCTTTATTCTCAGATCGGTCTTATTCTCGACCATAGCTTTCCATCTCCTGAAAGCTTCAAACACTTCTGACTTGCTTCAGAAAGTAGACTCATACTTTCCGAGAGTGATCATCGATAAAAGTCACGAATTAGTATTTTTCACCAATAGACGCGGTGGTGGTTGGTCCCTAAACATCTGAGTGAATAAGTTCTAGCTTCTCCTTCCTGGGGGTTCTGCCACTTGTCTGAAAGCTAACTCTCTTTTGCTTTCCAAGTGTGCATTCTTCACACATATCAATCTCTGCTGATTGTAAACCTGGGAGTTTTCTCTTTGTGTGCATAATCTTCATCCCCTTTTCACTCATATGACCGAGTCTCTGATGCCACAGCTTTGAAGTCTTATTGCCTGTTGCAACTAAGATCAAACAACATGCACATGCTATCACATACAGGGTACCAATCTTCCTGCCTCTGACAATCGTCATTGTGCCTTTTGAAATCCTCCAATCATCACCATGGAAAAGTCATCGTGTAGCCTTCATTAGCCAACTAGCTTACTGAGATTAAGTTTCTTTTCAGGTCAGGAATATATCTGACATCCTTCAGCTCCCATACTGACCCATTCAGCTTAATCTTCACTATACCGTTGCTAATAATGGCACATGGTTTGATCATCACCAAGGTATACATTTCCAAGGTTTCCGGGGATATACTTCTCGAGGAATTCTTTTTGAGAAGTAGCATGGAATGATGCTCCAGAGTCCAACACCCAAGACTCCTCCTTGCTCTCTAAAGAGCATATCAATGCATCATATTCTCCTGAGGTGGAAGAAACATTCACATCTGCATTTGCCTCACACTCCTTCTGTGCACTCTTGCACTGATTCTTGTAGTGGTCGATTTTCCCACACTTCCAACACTCGATAGCCTTCGAACTGTTTGGATTCCTGGATTTGGATCTCCTGTCATCTAATCGATTTCTTCTGGTTGAATTTCTACCTTTTTGACTGCGAGCTTGGATGTGGACTAAGTAATATTTGAATCCGTTCAATAAAAATGTCTCTTTTCATATACTCCTTTTAAAAGCATGAGTTCAGGAAAACTTTCGGTAGACAAAAATACCCTTTGAATTCAAATATTATTCCATTAAGTAAGAATAAGTTGATGAATTGATGAATTCTTATTGGATATACATAGTATGAAGATAATGATATAATTTAAATTGAAATGTAAATCTAAAAAAAATTAAATACTAAATTTACAAATGTCTACAAAATAAAGGGCATTTATGTAAAAACTAAATAAATTAATGAGACAAATAATGTCTACCCCAAAGGTTAAATCCGGGAATAATGTAGACCTACAAATTTACATAATATGAATAAGATATTTATAAAATCCACCAAACAAATTAAAGAAAAAATCCATTCTCAAAATTATAAAAAAGAAAAATTAATAAAAACAAAAAAATCATACTCCCTTTAAAAGCACGAGCTTAGGAAAAGCTTTCCATAATCAAAATTGTCATATACTATTTTAAATATTTAATTTAAGTTATAATCTATACTAATCATACTTATATCCTATCCTAATACCCCATTCTAATACCCCATGAACTATTTATAGCTCAACAATTTAAATAAGATTAATAAAATATATGAAACATCTCTGTAGTATTAGTTTATTACGTGAAGTATTAAAAAAGCAAAAAAGTTTTAAAAAATAAACAAAACACTCTCAAAAGTTTAAAATTATACAAAATAAAAAGCTGAAAATTTAGAACCTGACAAAGAAAATAGTAATTGTGTGATATTCTTTCATTAAGATATATAAATATAACTTTCAATTTAAGGTTTACTATCCCTTTTCAGAATCTGAAAATAGTCAAGTTGATACTGGTGTAGGCGTATAAAATTACCTATAGGTCCCTTAGCATAGCTCGGCACGATAATTCGACAAATCAACGAACGTTCGAGTAACGAGGCGACGAGGTCAACGAATTGCACGTAAGCAACGGAATGCGTTCGCGTGTGGAACCAATCTAACGGTTCGGGAAGTCAACGAGTCGTCCAACCATAAAACGGATTCGAACTCAAACATCGAGGTGGATTTACTGCCAAATAAAGACCCGGACTACCAAATCAAAGTCCGGACAAATCAAATGCAGAACCAGAAGACGAGAAACGACGGGAAACATTCCAAGGGGGCTCGGCAAAAACCGAACCACCTCGGGGTGGCTCGGCCAAAGCCGAACCACCACGGGGTGGCTCGGCCAAAGCCGAGCCACCCTGAGGTGGCCGCCCAGATCTGTGCCAAGTGCACAGATCTGGTTCCCTATAAATAGGGGGTGTGAGGCATCATTTTAGAGGACTTTTTTTTGGGAGAAGACTTTGGGAGAGCCGAAACTCTGCCGGAGTGAGACCTCGTGCTTGAGTTTTTCGAAGGCTTGAAGACTTGGACATTCGGATCTGATTCTTGGCAAGCACCCACATCACAAAAGGCAGGAGTTTGAGAGGATCAAGATCTCAGATCTACGTTGCTACACTCCGGATCAAAGCTTGGTCTTTGATCCCGAGGTTTGAGCGGTTGTTTCCTTGGTGAAACAATCCCTCCGGCTATTATTTCCTTGGTGAAATAATACCCGTAATATTGCGTAGATCTGCTTGGATCCAGATCATACGGTGGTCAACGGATTAACCATCGGCGCAGGCAAACAACCCACAAAGCGAGTGACCGGATAACAGGAGCTCGTGATTTGTTCGACAAAAGAGAAAAGTTGTAATTTTTATTTCTTTTTTGTTTGATTTTCATTGTAACCGGATCTTATAAAAAGACCGGATCTTTGTAACGCAAAAAGTTGTTATTGAAGAGTGTAATGGAGTCGTCAATGAAGAAAGCATCAATTTTTCCCGCGAACAATCTGACGACCATAGTGGGAGCCACCGATCTCGTTGCCGAGATCGGAGCGTCGCAGCCGCGGATCTCGATCCCGATCGTGGAGGAGGTCGAGTATGAGTTCGACCAGCAGAAGTACGAGGAGTACGTGTCCTCGTCCGGATCTACCTCCCCCCGTAAGTCCAAGAAATCCCAGAAGTTCTCCTCCAGGAGAAAAGTCCGTTGGTGCGAAGAAGTTGAAGCCACCAACGATAACCTCACCCCGATCGACGTCAAAGTTGCGTCGGGTGAAGTCCCATCGGCCTCTAAGCAGGCCAAATCCGCTATTGAAGGTGTGGTGACTCTCTCCAAGAGAGCTCGCCAGAGGCAGCGTCAACGCCTTGCGAAGCAATTCGCAAAGGCCATGGAATCTGTTGACGGGGTCCGCTACCATGCGGATCTGAAGAGCAAACAAGGCAAACAGTCTCAACAACAAATGAAGGGTGGTTCCTCCAAGCCATCAACTATGGAGTGGGTCCGTGTCAAACGGAACCGTTCGACGCTGGAGGAGCGTATCCGCAAACGCCGCGCATTATCGGCGCAAGCACGGGCCAAAGCTGAAGAAGCCCGTCGGAAGCTACAGAAGGAGGTGGTCAAGAAGCCGCCATCAACTCGTAGGGTTTGGAGGCCGAAGTCTGAAGCGACGGTTCAGACCAAGGAGCAACAACCGCAGCCTCCAAAGAGTCAACCTCCGGCGAATCAACCCAAATCGCCGTTGATTTCCGCAACTGTTCCGGGAGATCCCGCAAGACCATCCCAGAAGAGGAAATCAGTTTTGGAGCACCTCGGTCCACTTCCCAAGGAACGAGGCAAAGCTCCAGTCCAGGAACGCTTGGGGCCAATGAAGAAGTCCCAAACAATTCAACATGCTGGGGGTCGCCGCAACCCTCAACATTTGGAGAAAACCGTGGCACCCAAGCGCACAACTTTGCGCATCGAAGTGCAGGAGCCCACTGAAGATTCACGCCCACAAAGGCGCGTTTCGAGGCACGTGACTCTAGAAAGCCCAAAGAAGGTAATTCATCCTCAGAAGGAAACATTGTCGTCTGATGACGATGACGTTATACCTGGGAGATCGTGCCAACACACGATAGGTTGCTCTGACCTTCAAACGGACGAGTTGTACTATCGTGCTAGGGGTACGACCAAATCCAGAAAGAGGAGCCCTCGAAGGTTCGAAACTCAGTGTCCTTGCTTAAAGCTTATTCGGGCGGTACTGTCTGAGTGCAACTGTGTCAAGCCAGTCCCCGAGAGAGTTTCGGTGTTCGAAAGACTCAGCACTGGAACGCCAAAACCAAGGCATAGGCGTTTCTAACGAAGAAGAACGATGGTCGAAGACGGTGAACATTCAAGAGTCACCGCCAACATGACCACCAGAGGAACATCGGCTCAGGATAACCCCGAGGCGATTCCAGAAATACCCCAACGTGTAACTCATCTTCAGTCCGGAGCTATTATTCGTGCAACGTATGGTAGGGTTCGAACAAGAGTACCCTCGGGAGATGAAGAATCAGATGCTGGCTCAGCAGTTGCATCTGACAATACCGTGTCCAGCGAAGAACAGCCCCGCGAGTCGTTCATGATAAGCACGGAGCAAGTGGCCAAGATGCTCGAAGAAGCCATGGCCAAACAACAAGAAAGCTTTAGGTTTGAAATGCAGATGGCCATGCAGAACATGAGAGAGATGCATGACCAACAGATCCAAGCATTGAGGAACCAACAAGGCGAACCAAGTCGTCATAACCAGAACAACCTGGAAGATGAGGACACAAATGAAACTCGTAATGCCAATAACCCTCCCATCAATCCAAGGGGCGGTAACGAGAATGCTAGCGAAGACACAGGTGAATGCCTGAAAATTAAAAATCTCGAGAGCAAAATCAATACATTGATTTCTGCTTACGAGACGAAAAAGACAGGCATTCCTTGTCCATACCCAAGAGAGTGGGAATCAATCCCATATCCGGCGAAGTTCAGTCTAATTAACTTCACGCCGTTTAATAGGATGGGTTCACCCACTCAGCATTTGATTTACTTCAAATTGCACTTGGGAGTCATCTCTGATAATGAGCCTCTGATGGTGCGGTCATTCGTTAGCACTCTTCGCGGAGCCGCCTTCGATTGGTATCGCCGCCTCAAGCCAGGAAGCATAAACAGCTGGGACGACATGGAGACTAAGTTTCTCTCAAATTTCTTCGACGATGACACCGAGATCTCTATCGGATTATTGCTCGATGAGAACCAGAAAGACGGGGAGTTAGTCGACACCTTCGTCAAGAGGTTCCGGAACAAAGCGATGAATTGCCGGGACCCGATCACTGAGGCATTCATCCTCCAGACCTGCCACAACAACCTTTCGCTAGATGTGTTGGAATCAATGGGCACAGCACCATCCAAAACCTGGAAGGATTTGAAGGTTCGAGGAGAGCAGGCTGAACGATTCCTCGGGAGAAAGAAGGCGGAGAGAGGCCAACCGGCAACAAATCCTCCGAAGCAGAACTTCAACCAAAAAGGGAAAGGTAAAGCTCATGCTAATGCCGTTGATGCTAACCAAACTTTTCAATTACAACCTCAGCAACAGCAGCAGCAACGAGCGCCATAACAATTGCAGCCACATTGGCAGCAACGGCCTCAGAAGCAAAAGTCTTCGGAGCCAAGGTTTCCTAAAGTCTACTCCTTCAAGGATGATAAAGTTCCCGGCACCTTCAAGTACTTGTTAGAGAACAACAAAATCCAGTTGTCGGTGATCGTAGATCATGAAGGGGCCACCAAGGTGACGGACCCGAAGTACTGCGCGTACCACAGAGCAGTCCACCACCCAACGAAGTCTTGCTACCACCTCAAGGACAAGATTCAGGCATTGATCGACGTAGGAGTCATAACCCCAAAACCGGCCAAGAATGTGGGAGCAAACGCGGTGTCAATCAGTTTTGGATCAGTGCCTACAGCTTGGTTCGAGCCAAAGCGCGTCACCAAAGTCGGGATGAAGACAGTGAATGACGACCCGTACGGACAACACCAAAAAGGACTTGTCCCACACACAGCCCCAAATGGTGAAATTCTCTGGATGCACCCCGACCTAATTGAAGATGAACAATGGGCCGGATCGTCATCTAAGAAAAAGTCAAAAGGGAAAGGGAAGTTTTGTTGCGGAGTCTCTGCTATCCCAGGAGAAGAATGACGAAAGAATCCCCGCCTTCCCACTTTCCGACGAAGAACAGGAGGTCTTTGCGACCCGGAGTGGAAACGAGTATCACTTCAAATATCCATCTCCTGGTGATCAATTAGCCGAGCAGAGGATGACAAAACGGGGACCAGCCAAGACTCTCACAGAGCTAGGGTGATTATGGTTCCTAAACCGGTTGAGGAGGCTCGACGACAGCCGACAGATAAACAAAAAGAAAAGAGGCCCGAAGAGGTTCAAAATCCGAAGCAATCTCGTTTCAGTCGTCCGATTGGAAGAGATAAACCGGAGAATTCGAAAACTCCGCGCGTCTTCGACATTATGACTCAGCTAGCCAATATTCCAGCGCGGATAACGCTATATGAGTTGCTACGACTGTCTAAGGAGACTAGAGAAGCCTTGCAAGAGGCCTTGGCTGATTCAGAAATGTTCCTCACTCGGATCACGCCGGCGTCTGAAGAACTAGAACTGTTAGCTCAACAGTGTAATGTGGCAGCTAAGAACATTCCCTGCATCACCTTCACCAAAGAGGACATGCAGACGAAGAATTCAAACTATGATCGGCCCCTGTACTTCGTCGGGTACATTGGCTCCAGCGAAGTCAACCGAATCCAAGTGGATCCGGGTTCCGCTGTGAGTATTATGCTACTTCGCCTAATGCATAGCCTTGGCATTCCAGTCAGCAAATTAGCGTCTACAGGCATAGTCATTTACGGATTCAACACCAGCGGGACAAGGCCTTTGGGAAAGATCCGAATAAAATGCCAAATGGGCGATCTGAAGACGGAGGTCACGTGTTACGTGATAGATGCTGAGACATCCTATAATTTACTATTGGGTCGGCCTTGGATCCATAGTAATGTTATAGTTCCCTCCACCTTACATCAGTGTCTGAAATATGTCGATACTGATGGAAGGGTCAGGACGGTGGTCGCGGATAAGCAACCATTCAAAAGGTATGAGAATTACTTCACTGATTCTCTCCTTTATGGTAACGAATCCGACACGGAACCATCGATCCAGGGCACAGACAGCTAAGAAGAAGCTGATTCCGAGGCTGGATTCGATTACAATGGCGGTTTTGTTTTAAATGACATTGTACCCTTTGTAATCAATCTTGACGATGAACAATCGTCAGATGGCGGTTGTAACTGACAACTTGCTGATATTAAAATAAATCATGATTTAGAGTACTCCTTGTCTCTTGATGATGCGATAAAGGGATTATATGATAATCCAGATTTATGTATGCCGCTCCGATCATCTTATGTAACGAAGAGAAGTCTCCGGCATTCTCTCGGAACAACCCGAATTATTCCTACCAAGATAGGGGGACAAAAAGAAGTGATTTATGGTAAAGGAGAAAATCTTCCGTTGCCAGATCATTTCCTAAGAGAAGACGAAGATGAAGACAAATCTGGTCTGCATTTATCTAAGTATAGTCCGGAAGCGCGCACGCTCATGGAAAAACAAGGATACGATTTCACACTCGGAGAAGGTCTATACTTCGATCGAGGATCCCGTATCCCAGTCAAAGCGGCATACGTACCAAAAGGAAAACTGGATGACTATTACCGTCACAAGAGAGGCTTAGGCTATGTCTCATCAGATGACGAATGTGGTTGGCAAATTATCGATCAAATTGCTAACAAAGCTAAGGATGGGTACTTGCCAGATTCTTCAGCTGAGGATTCCGACACAAGTTTGGGAGAAATGTTCAAAACCTTAATGTCAAACATGACTACAGCTGATCCATCTACGTTGGAGGATGACGATCAAATGCCAACATGGGAAGACCCATGGGTTCATCACCTAAACATGCAGTATGGTGATAGGTTCGAACAGAGAGAACCACCAACCGAAGATGAAGTAGTCCAAATTAATATGGGCGATGAGGTCAATCCAAAGCCCATATTCATCAGCGGTAGTCTTCCCCTAGATGAGAAGGAGGAATTAATTTCCCTGATCAGAGAATACATTGATGTCTTCGCCTGGAACTACGAAGATATGCCAGGGCTCGACCCCAATGTGGCAATGCACCGCCTTGACATCAAGCCGGATGCCAAACCTGTCAAACAACAGCAAAGATGGTTTCGTCCGCAGATTATGGAAGCCATTAAGGCAGAGGTTAAGAAGTTGATCGACTCAGGATTTATCCGAGAGGAACAACATCCAGACTGGTTAGCCAACATCGTTCCCGTCATGAAGAAGAATGACAAAATCAGGATTTGCATCGACTTCAGGAACCTGAATGAAGCATGTTCAAAAGACGATTTTCCTTTCCTAATCACGGATGTCATTATCGACAATACATGTGGATTCGAGAGAATGTCCTTTATGGACGGCTTTTCGGGGTATAACCAAATTAAGATGCACCCGGATGACGAGAAACATACAGCGTTCAGAACGCCCCTCGGTGTCTTCTGCTACACGGTGATGCTTTTCGGTCTGAAGAATGCAGGTGCCACATACCAACGAGCGATGACTAAGATTTTCCAGAAGCACCTCAGGAAAACGGTTGAATGCTACGTTGATGATTTGGTGGTAAAAAGCCGCAACAAAGAAGATCACATCAAGGACTTGAGAATGATGTTTGATCTCATGCGGAGTCATCAATTGAAGATGAATCCCACAAAATCCTTCCTCGGAATGTCCAGCAGAAAATTCCTTCGATTCGTCGTCACCACTAAGGGTATACACATCGACCCAGACAAGGTGAAGGCAATACATGAATTGCAGCCCCCGAGAAATCTAAGAGAACTCAGAGGATTGCAAGGGCGTTTAGCTTACATCCGGAGGTTCATCTCAAATCTTTCTGGGAAGTGCCAACCGTTCTCTAAGCTAAACAAGAAAGGTGTGTCATTTATTTGGGACGACGCCTGCCAAAAAGCACTCGAGGATATCAAGACATATTTGACGAATCCCCCTGTTCTTGTTGTACTAAAATCAGGTAAACCGTTCTTGATTTACATCAAGGCGATGAACCATTCGATAAGTGCTTTATTAGCGCAAGACGATGATAATGGTCACGAACAGGCAGTCTATTATCTAAGTCGGACCTTGATAGGCGCCGAGTCTCGATACCGGATGATCGAGAAAGAATGTCTCGCATTGGTATTCGCAGTACAGAAGATGCGACATTACTTGGTTGGCCAGACGATCTACGTCATTGCTAATGTTAATCCGGTACGGGTATTCATGACCCAACCAGGTTCGATGAATTGGCGGTTAGCAAAGTGGGCCCTTCTCTTGTCCCAGTACGATTTGCACTTCAAACAGCAGAAGTCGGTCAAAGGACAAGCGATTTGTGATCTTTTGGCGGCAAGTCCAACAACAGATACGGTTGAAGTATATGATGACTTGCCAGATGAAACACATGAGGTTAACACCACATCACACCAACAAGTATGGCAATTGTACTTTGATGGTGCTTCGAGAGCAGTTAATAAGGTAATAACCCCTGGATGTTCTAGAGTCTCCTCCGGAGTTGGAGTTGTCTTAGTTTCCCCAAGGAAGCACGTGATGCCTCGAGCTTATTCACTGACAGCACCATGCTCTAATAACGTAGCCGAGTACAACGCGCTCCTCATTGGACTCAATTTTGCCAAGGAGCTGGGGGTCGAATATCTCGAAGCTTTTGGGGATTCTCAATTGATCGTCAATCAAGTCCGTGGAGAGTATGAAGTCAGGAACCAAGACCTGATCCCATACCACCAGGAAGCCGTCAAAATGACAGATTCTTTTGAAGAATTCTATATTGAGTACATCCCTCGTCTCCAGAACGCTTATGCAGATGCACTGGCAGCACTAGCAGTATCACTCGCCCAGCCGCCCGAAACTGAACTGCTAGTCACAGTAAGGTCACACTAACTCTGCATACCCATATACGATATGGATATCGAAGAGGAGGATGAAAGAAACGTAAACGCCAAAGAAGTGAACTCAACCCAAATCGGGTCTGAGTCCCAAGATTGGTGCTTTCCCATAATTGACTACGTCCAATATGGCATTTTGCCGGAGGATGTAAAGGAAAAAGAATATATTCGCCGAAGAGCACCATGGTTCTTTTACAATACCGAGACCCGTACGTTATATCGCCGGGGGTATGATGATTTGCTTCTCTGATGCCTTTCGAACGAAGAAGCAAAAGAAGTTCTTAAGGAAGCACACGAAGAAGAATGCGGTGCGCATCAGCCTGGCCCCAAGCTGTATGATCGAATCAGAAGAATGGGATATTTCTGGCCAACAATGGTTCGTGACGCGATCGAGTATGCCCGAGAATGTCACGCTTGCCAAGTGCATGCAAATTATATGCACCAACCACCGGAGCGGTTACACACGTCAACCACGTCCTGGCCATTCGAGACATGGGGTATGGACATTGTCGGTCCTATCTTTCCTCCTTCAGTCAAAGGTGATCGATTTATTCTCGCTATCACCGATTACTTTTCAAAGTGGGCTGAAGCCATTCCGCTTAAAGAAGTAAAGACGAACAATGTCATCAACTTCATCAAGCATCATGTCATATACCGACACGGCGTGCCGAGGCGGATCATTCATGACAACGGTCCGCAATTCATAAGCAACGCTTTCATCAGGTTCTGTGACAAATTCAAGATTCAAGATGTTTCGTCAACGGCTTATTATCCCACTGCTAATGGATTAGCTGAGGCTTTTAACAAGACGATCATCAAGATCTTGTCAAAACTCGTGAAAACCAATAAGCGAGATTGGGACGATAAACTCGGCGAAGTGCTCTGGGCTTATCGCACCACTATTCGCACACCCACGGGAGCCACCCCATATTCGTTGGTGTACGGATGTGAAGCTGTGCTACCATTGAAGATTCAAATCCCCTCCCTTCGGATCGCTCTTGCAACGGAGATGACGACCGAAGAGCAACATCAGAAACGTCTCGAAGAACTCGAGAGGTTGGACGAAAAGCACTTGGAAGCTCAACAACACATCGAGTTCTACCAAGCCAGGATATCTAGGGCTTTCAACAAGAGAGTCCGACAGAGAAGCTTCAAGGAAGGAGATCTGGTCATCGCTGCCCGCCGACCAATAATCCTCAGTTCCAAGAAGAAAGGTAAATTCGAACCCAAGTGAGAAGGACCGTTTGTAATAGACACAGTCTATTCAAACGGTGTTTATCGCCTAATTTCTCTGGAGGATGTCAGGCAATTAATGCCAATAAATGGGAAGTTCCTGAAAAAGTATTATCCCTAGTACATTCAGAATAACTCATTTATCGGGAAGTTCCTTGAAGAATATTACACTTAGTATTCTAGAGGATAACCCAAATTCATTTTAACCACCAAATTCCCTCACTGATCGATTCCAATTTACAGTGAGACCATCTAAATGTTCTTCCGGCCCTCTTGACTCTTCCATGAACAAGAGGTCCACTTTCAGTTCGGAGTCCCCTTTCGATAAACGAAAGAACTCCCTTTCTTTTCTCTTTGGTCAAACCTTCTCATGGTTATAACCGAAGTTGAAATATCACTTCGATAAACGAAGAGCTCATCTTTCGATCAGATAACTAATCCTATAAAAGGTAAGTTTATCTAGGTCTTCCAGATTCTCGGAGTGGAGGTTCCACTTCTAGTTTCCTTCTTGCACTGGAAATAGAATATAAAATTCTTCCTTTTCAGAATCAAGGAATAGAATATAAAATTCTTCCTTCCTTGCTCGGGGAATAGAATATAAAATTCTTCCTTCCCACATTGATCTTTTTTCTAAAATTTATCAATTTAGGATTCATCCTAGGAAGTTTATCCCGAATCCTAAGCAGGGATAAGTCTGCGCCTAACACGCGCTGCCGGTCAGTTCTTAACCGTTAAAAAGAACACTCGTCCACATATTCGACATTGTGGCAGGTTGTTATTAATAACATAAAAATCCACACCTTACACGCATCGGGAATTTTATCCTGAATCCTAAGAAAGGATATGCTGACGCCTAACACGCGTCGCCGGTTTAGTCTTTTTCCTCAGAAAAAGACACCAGAGTTCGATTCTGGGGTATTTTATCCTGAAACCTAAGCAAGGATAAGTCCGCGCCTAACACGCGCCACCGGTTAGTTCTTAATCGTTGAAAAGAATACTCGTCCACATATTCAATATTGTGGCAGGTTGTTGTTAATAACACCGAAATCCATGCCTCACACGCATGGGGAATTTTATCCTGAATCCTAAGAAAGGATACGTCGATGCCTAACACGCGTCGCCGGTTTGGTCTTTATCCGTAGAAAAAGATACCAGAGCCTGACTCTGGGGACCTTTATCCCAAAGCCTAAGTAGGGATAAGCCAACGTCTAATACACGTTGCTGGGTAGCCTATTCCCATAACAATGGCGAAGTCTACATATTCGAAGTTGTAGCACGAAGTCTAAGGGAGTTCATTCCTTTAGCGCAATGTCACATGCGGAACGGATTAAAACAATCCGCATGTAAGCCCGACTCAAACGGTAGTCGGTAAGAGCACATTAAATCCGTTAAAGGCTAAGGATTTGCCAAAAATCCTGAGTCAATGTCTCATACACGTTGCTGTTTAGTCTTTTCACAGGAGAAAGATGAAGTCTACGTATTCAATGTCGTAGCACTAAAAGAGTTAACTCTTTTAGCTTAACGTCATGTGCGGAACGGATTTAGACAATCCGCATGCTAGCCCGACTCAAACGGTAGTCGGTAAAGGCTAATCAAATCCGTTGAAGGCTGGGGGTTAGCCAAAAACCCCAAAGTCAACACCTCACACGTGTCACCGGGTAGCCTATTCCCGTAACAATGACAAAGTCTATGTATTCGACATCATAGCACGAAATCTCAGAGAATTCAATCTCTGAGCGCAACGTCACATGCGAACGGATTTAAACAATCCGCATGCTAGCCCGACTCAAACGGTAGTCGGTAAAGGCTCATCAAACCCGTTGATGGCTGAGGGTTTGCCAAAAATCCTATGAGTATTATGGTCAATCATTTCAAACGGAATGATGAGTCATAATAAAAAATAAAGATGAAAACCAGTTTCACTAAAGGAATCAAAGGTCAAAGTACACAGCAAACAAAATCATACATCAAGCCCATGACCAAAAATCTGCTGACTGATCTTAGAAAGCTTCTCATCATAAGCTTGCCTAAGTTCAGTTCTAATGGACTCCTCGGTGGCGGTCGAAGTCTTCGCAGCAGTCTCCTCTGCCTCGACTAGCTTCTGCTTCAAGGACTTCAACTCATCAGACAAAGCCGTGCAGGTTTGCTGATCTTGTGCTTTCGTCATCTGAAGAATACCCAAAGTCTCCTCTTCTTCGCGAAGTTCTCTTCTGAGCCGGTCTATCTTGGTTTCACAAGAGGTAATGGAAAAGTCGAGCTCGGCAAGTGAAGATAATCTAGTAGCAAGGTCGGTCTCAACTCGATCTACTCGATCTCGCTGCATCTGGATCTCAAGCTCAGCAAGAATTTGAGTCTCGCACAGTGACTGTAAGTGGGTATCCAGCTCAGCAGCAATAAATGAGGAAGCGCCTTCATCTCGGAGCTCACGAAACATCTGAAGCTCATGCTCTAGGCAATCGAGGTCATCAACTATAGCTTGTGCTAAATATGGATATCCTTCTCCCCTTATCAAATTGACTTTGGAATCAAGGAAAGGCTTGAATTGGCGAAGAAGGAGTCCACCGTGGAAAAGCTTGCCAATCATAGCATTCATGAAGGAGAAGAAGGAGCGAAGTTCTATGCAGAGAACGATCTTCTCAGGATCGTCGTCTGATAGCAACTCTTTCACAAGGGCATGGGGCCGAGAAGAAGGCCCTACACAAAGAAAGAGAAATCCGTCAGAAAAAGACCTTGAGGAAGAAGAAATAACATTCTCAGTTGTTTAATTCATACCCTCTTGAGTCACTGGGGGTAGTGGAGATGCAACAGCTGCGGGTGTATCGACTGGTGTAGTTGGTCTCACAGCCGGCTCAACAGGATCATTCTCAACAAAAGCTCCTGTCAAATTCAAAACGGAATTCGTAGAGGCATCACATTATAGCTGCATTAGTCAAAATTGGCTAGTCCTATAATCAACTTAGAAGGAGGCACATACCTTCAAAGGAACCATCCTCGGGATTTTTAGCGAATGTGGACTCAGAAAACATATCTCCAGGTAGCTGGTCATCAATCTGAGGGGAGCTATACATGAAGTGCAGCATAGGAGTGTCCGCAAATAGACCTTCCTCATCAAAATCATCAATCAAGAAGTCTGACACAAGAGAATATAAGTACCAAAGAAGAATGAAGAGACTACAACCAATAGAAATGAATTACCTTTCACGGGTGCATTGGCCTCTTTATTTCTAAAATCCTCGTTCACCTCCTGCAAGTTATCTGAAGGAGCAAGAAGTATAGAGACAATTAGAGGATGCACAAATTCCTTTGTGTGCCATCTAAAAGATACATTGTCAATAGTAGATGTACCTGGATTCGCAGGATCGGGGCCTACATTGATATTCTCCCCAAAGTCAGCAACTCTTGTAGGCCTTTCTGCCTGGGGCAGTGGGTCAGACTCACCAGGAGATGCAAGAATGGGATCGGGACTCATCTCGCTTTCTCCACGCTCTCCTATATAGAGATGGGAAAGGCATGAGTCAATGTTCAAAATAATCAAGAGGATGGTTTACAGGGTAGATGTTACCTCCGTCGCTAGCAGGATCATCACCAGCCAAGTCCATATCAGAGGCTCGGGAAGCTGCACGCGGCTTACGGGCTAATCTCTTCCTCCTAGCAGCAGGGGCAATAATCGAAGGTCTCGCTCGGGGAGGAGGACGGAACTCTTCTTCCTGGTCACCAATGGTCCCTGAAACATCAAACCATTGTTAGCTTTAATAATTCTAGAAAGCAAAAGAAAAAGATGAATGGTTAACCTCATTCGGAAAAATCCTCGTAATCTTCAGGATCTCCGCCTGAAGCCTCGTCCGCAGAATGGAAGGTCCTCTTTCCCTCTTCATCAATCCGACGAGTCTTGTTCCGTGTCCTCTGCGACCGAGCATTTTCTTGTATCCTACGGGAATCAACCTGAGAAGCTTCCTCGGCCTCTAGCTCTGCAATCGGCTTCACAGGGATAGTCTTGTTGGCTGCTAACAACCACTTACAGCTCAAGAAAGTGAGGTTCAACTGCCGATCAGCACTCGGAAGACTGAACTTGGCACCAGTACAGCCAATCACGGTCCACAACCAAGCACGGAGACCATCCACCAAACCGCCGTGGGCCCGAAGCTGCTGACGGGGATTCCCGACGTAAAGCTGATCATAGCCAAACTGGCGAGCGAATCGACAGGGTAGATATGGCTCTATGAAACACTGATCCCTCACCCGAAAAGTCAGATAACCTGGCCTAATGTTCACTAGCCAGTTAAAGCAGCCGATGTCCAAGTGAGTTCGATACTCTCTCGTCCTCTCCTCATCTATCAAACGATCGCCGTATCGGCCGGAAAACTGCGGAAAGCAAGTAGAAAATGTCCAACACTTGTGGACCTGCAGCTGCTGTCTGATGTCAGAAAATCCGCGCCCCTCCCACTTGCCATTCTCAAGCAACTGTAGTAGGAGAACAAAGTGGTCTGTGGCGCTCGGTACCGACATCATATCGGAACGGTGAAGGACCAACCAGACCATCAAATAAGTGTACGGGAGCTCCGTCTTAATAGTGGGAATCTGACCCGGCAAATCACTTTCCTTCCGTGTAAAGGCACCAGAAAGCTGTCGAAGTCCTCGATGAATGTTGGCCACCATCACTGGAAGAAGTGAAAGTTCTTTCTTGTAGACGAGTTGAACTGCTGGATAGAGCACTTCCAAGGACAAGGCGTCGCCAGACTGATATGGAACCACACACTTCTTCAACCAAATAGCAAGATAACCGGCAAGAAGAGTCATCGATCGAATCGGTGCGGTTGCATGCCATAGGAATGATTTGAACTTGGTCCCTGCAGGGAAGCCACCCTCGGGGCTGCTAGTGGTATAAGAATGAGCGTCAATCTTCTTCAGCAGACTGTTCACCCCTGAGGGAGTAAGTGGGGCCAACTCACAAATAGCCTCGTCAGAATTATTCTCCAGATTCTTGAATAAATAATTTACAAATTGCTTCAGACGCACGAACACCTTAGTCCTCTTTTCTAAAGGCTCAGACTGCGCCAAAGCAATATGATAGTGACAAGTAAGGTCCCATAGAGTCTCATAACGGTCGGGCATACGATCCTTCAATTGATTCAATTCATGATTAGAGGGAAAGTACTCCTGGTATAGCATATGTCCCATGGGCAAGCCAGAAATCATGTGCATCTCGTGAAGAGCCAAGCCCAACTCCCCTTGCCGGGTCAGAAAAGTGTTCGAATCTGGATTATATAGCTCGAACAAAGCACAGAAATGTCACGCGCTGACGGGCAAGCCATACATGGTGGCACGAACGGCTGCATATAAACCACAAGCGTGCAACTCCTCGCCCCATCGGCTCAATACGTACGTCATCATGCGAGTCCACCAAAACTTGTCCAAAGAATGGACCCAACCATAAATCCTATGATGCGTCGCAGGCATCTCTCGTCCTAGAGCAGCGAGGTGATTCCTCAAGGTAGAAGCGGTGGCAAGGAACTCGTTACGTGGTGGTGCATCCAGCCCCAATACACCAGGATGCAATCCGGTGATATGACTCTTGCTCGAGCCAAGAAAAGCCTGATGAGTGATGTAGCCACAGTGGACGCTCTCATGCTCCTCCGTCAAGCGCCACGACATCTCCCGTGTCATAGCCTGACGCCTGAGCTCAGTCAACGAACGATGCCGAGGAATCTTCGGCAAATAGATGAAACCACTGCCAGTCTTATGAAGCCACTGCTCGGCTTCAATAAACACGACATCTGGGTCTTCGACAGAGTCGCCAAATAAGAAATCGCTCTTCCGAAGAGGCTGAATAGAACTGGCGTCCTTCACGAAAGGTGCATCGGTAATCAACTGTCGGAGAGCTCGATGCCCACCTTCCTTCGTCACTTGGGCAACCTCAATCGATGTGTCCAAAGCGAACTGAGGAGTAACTGGAATGGGGGAATGATCGTCGGAAGTCGAATAGTACTCGCCACGACGTCCATATACCGCATGAGATGAAAACGATCCAGAAGGATATCCCACTGGAAATGAATAGTTAAACACTTGTTAGTCCCAACTATAAAAGGAAATTGAACTCATTTTACAAATGGGTAAAATAGAGTCATTGCCTTATAAAGGGTGAGACGATTTGGCTACATGGTGTAATCACAAGATAGGGAATATTGATAATATATCCCTGCCTTATAAAGCACAATGTAGCTTCAAATCGCCCCCTTTATTTTGAGATATAGTTTTGACCAAGCAAAACATATCTTTAAAGTATCGATCCTCACCAAGGAGAATCAAGGCTCTTCCCGATTGCCTCACCAAGGAGAATAACGTGGGGTAAAAGGACCAATTTGCAAATTTCTAAGAAAAAAGGGGCTAATTGGTAAATTTCCAAATATTGCCAAAAATAGCTCACCAGCATAAGAGGGAGGCGCGCCATCAGCCGACATAGCAGGGGAACGACCTCTCGAGACGCGCGACATAATGAGCTGCAAAATAAATTGAGGGATCATATCTAGAAAAAAGATCCCCTATTTATCAATTCTACCCCCCTGAAAGAGAAGCTCGAGGCGCCAAATCATAATTCTAACCCTCATAGGTAACCTCATGAATTCATAAATTAAATTAAACATGAAATATCCAAAAATCATGGAGGGTTTACCTGAGGAAAAGCTTGAGGATCCGACAAATATTAGATCTTGAAAAGGGCTCGAACCACGTGCTCGAGAGGCCTGAGAGAAACTCTAAATATGGAAGTTTAGGGAGATTTTTCAGTCCAAGATCAAAAGGAAGCCTAGATCCAAGACAAATATCAAGGTTTAGGGGAGAAAAGATGCTCGAGGGAAAGAAAATCAAGAAAAGAGGCAAGGGGGGGGGGGCGGCCCTAGAGGAGAGAAAGAAAAGAAAAGAAAGAAGAAAAAAAGACCCCTTTTATAATATGAACCAGCCCTGAACCAGACCGGACCAAGGTGAACCAGACCAGACCAGTCCAAATGAGTTCAAAAGAGGCTGAACCAGGCTGAACCAGATCAAACCAGACTGAACCAGACCAGACCAGGATGAACCAGTCTTGAACCAGTCCTGAACCAGTTTGAACTAGGTTGAACCAGTCTTGAACCAGGTTGAACCAGTTTGAACCAGAATTCAACTTGGAGCTGAATTGAACGTCGAAACAACTTTAAATCGACCGAGGGTTCAATCTCTTGTTTATTTTGGTCTCTACTGCGCATTCGGAAGGAGCGGAAGAATTTTTGAGCTAAATTGTTGCATTTTTTGGACCGGTTCAGATAATTATCATACCGGTTCAACTCATTCGGGCACGAAAAATACTCCAATAAGGTATACGAGTATAAACTATTCCCCATTTTTGTTGAGAAGTTCCTGGAGAATATTTTTTTTTCTAAAAATATTATTAAGGATAACTCAATAACACAACGCCAGACAACGCGTTGCAAATAAAGACTCAACGCCAACAATCGAGAGTCAGTTATATGTTGAACCAACAAGCACGAGCTAAAGATTGGAAAATCAGGAATCGACTTCAAGTCCAAAATTCCGACAACGGTCAGACAATAAATGCAGCACCGGAACCCTTACAGATGTTCGACAAAGCACCGGACAGCCTGAAGGATTGAAGGAATACAGAACAAAAAGTTATTCCAAGGTCCCGTTATACCGACTGAGGGTAGGGGCAATCATATCCAAAGTATTCCAGACCCTTCTATAAAAGAACGAGGCTGAAATACTTTGGAGGGGGTATCTGTAGGCGTATAAAATTACCTATATGTCCCTTAGCATAGCTCGGCACGATAATTCGACAAATCAACGAACGTTCGAGTGACAAGGCGATGAGGTCAACGAATTGCACGTAAGCAACGGAATGCGTTCGCGTGTGGAACCAATCCAACGGTTCGGGAAGTCAACGAGTCGTCCAACCATAAAACGAATTCGAACTCAAACATCGAGGTAGATTTACTGCCAAATAAAGACCCGGACTACCAAATCAAAGTCCAGACAAATCAAATGCAGAACCAGAAGACGAGAAACGACGGAAAACACCCCAATGGGGCTCGGCAAAAACCGAACCACCTCGGGGTGGCTCGGCCACCGCCGAGCCACCCTGAGGTGGCTGCCCAGATCTGTACCAAGTGCACAGATCTGGTTCCCTATAAATAGGGGGTGTGAGGCATCATTTTAGAGGACTTTTTTTTGGGAGAAGACTTTGGGAGAGCCGAAACTCTACCGGATTGAGACCTCGTGCTTGAGTTTTTCGAAGGCTTGAAGACTTGGACATTCGGATCTGATTCTTGGCGAGCACCCGCATCACAAAAGGCAGAAGTTCGAGAGGATCGAGATCTCAGATCTACGTTGCTACACTCCGGATCAAAGCTTGGTCTTTGATCCCGAGGTTTGAGCAGTTGTTTCCTTGGTGAAACAATCCATCCGGCTATTATTTCCTTGGTGAAATAATACCCGTAATATTGTGTAGATCTGCTTGGATCCAGATCGTGTGGTGGTCAACGAATTAACCATCGGCGCAGGCAAACAACCCACAAAGCGAGTGACCGGATAACATGAGCTCGTGATTTGTTCGACAAAAGAGAAAAGTTGTAATTTTTATTTCTTTTTTTGTTTGATTTTCATTGTAATCGGATCTTATAAAAAGACCGGATCTTTGTAACGCAAAAAGTTGTTATTGAAGAGTGCAATGGAGTCATCAATGAAGAAAGCATCAATTT
Source organism: Asparagus kiusianus (assembly GCA_022839385.1). Taxonomy (NCBI): domain Eukaryota; kingdom Viridiplantae; phylum Streptophyta; class Magnoliopsida; order Asparagales; family Asparagaceae; genus Asparagus; species Asparagus kiusianus. Next base: position 123,048 of record BQKN01064739.1, read on the forward strand.
TTCCCGCGAACAACTGGTAAAAATAGTAATAATAATAGATTAAAAATTTATAATTTATAGATATTCATATCTAATGGTAATAATATTTATTAGGTAAAAAATTATAAATATTTATGTATGGAGAACTATTAGAAAATTTAGAGATATTCTTTAAAAGAATCAAGTGGTTTTTATCTCAAAAAGAATTCAGAACGTCCATGAATCACTTCAATTAACACTAACATAAGTTATATTTATCAAAAAAAACATCGACTGAATACCCCCTAAGGAATATATTGAACAACTTTGTTCCCATCAAAGAAACACTCTTTATGGAAGATAAAAGAAAAATTACTATATCATGACTCTGCGTAAGCAAAAATATAATATCATCCTTTTTCTTTTTCTTATATGATATCATGACCCTGCGTATGACTTTATTTAGGGGTATGACTACTAATGAATGATCAATTCTTAAATACATGATCAAGGATAATGATGTAATAGCACTATTAGAATTCAAGATCTCTAAATATGAAGGTAGTATATTTTATTAGTAGAATTTGTTATTAAATGCCACTAAATATAAAATTCACCTTATATCTATCTCAAATTTATAGATAAGATATGCATGTCATCGTAAATTACGTTAATAATATATATCAATCCAAAGATACAACTTATTAAAAAAATAAGAGAATAGTAGGCAAACTAAGGAAACATCCATATAACACCATAAAGAAAAAATATTACATTTTAAAGGTAATATGCAACGATCTTTTAGAGTAAGCTGCCAAGATAAAATCATCTCCATTAAGGCTCTTTATAAATATAATAGAAATTTAAATTACTAATATATACAACCATTATAACATTAGAAAGATGTATGATCTTAGAAAACCTACTCTGAATTTAAACAATTAAACCTAAAAATAATTTATCAATATACACACATACTATCACACCTTTAAGGTAAGGATAACTACCATTTATAATAGAGTTGAGTAGTGGTTCTATATTTGCAAAGGCTGCAATAAGAAAATGGATAGAGATGTTAATAATAAGTGTTTAGATGATAAATATTGTAGAATCGTCGATGATTTAGTACCAAGGTTAAGTGATATACATTCTTCATGAAATAAATATATCAAAATTAAATATTAATATTATAATCTAAAGTAAATTGACAATAAAATATGTAATGTATTTAGTTCAGATCCTCATGAAAAATAACGCAGACAGAGCAAATGTAACATTATGACACAACAAAAATTCTTATTGGATGCACAACAGAAGAATTCATTGTAGAGAAAAAAAGATGTAGCTCCTAACCTTATTTAAGTAATAAATTAAAAGCACAAAAAATTTCATAAATATTGTAGGCTGTCTAAAAATCATAATAGATAGCTTATCCCCCATCAAACACCGATGATGGAAGTTACAATCTGACGACTTCCAGAAGGCTACAATTTAAAGATTTTCACATAGATCGCTGAAGGTTACAATCTGACGACTTTCACGACAACTGATGAAAGCTCTAATCAACGGCCTTCACAATCAACATCGGGAGTTACAATCTGACGACTCTCATATTCTCAAGGAGCCAAGACGAAGATTACAAGATAATGATCTTTGCAACGCTATGACAAAAGAGATTACTTGGTGATAATCTCTACAAGGCAAGACGCGGAGGTCCTCCCCGTGTATCAACACCAAAACGCGGAGGTCATCCCCGTGTGTCAACAGTAAAATGCCAGGGTCGAACCCGCGTTACAACATCAAAACGCTAGGGTCGAACCCGCGTTACAACAAGCTAAACGCGAGCGACCCTCGCGTACGTGGGATTCAACCAAACATCGACCCCCGCGTTTCCAAGCTACAACAAGTCAAACGCGAGCGACCCTCGCGTTCATTGGTGTTCAGCCAACACCCAACCTCGCGTCTCGATTCTAAGATGTGAGGTTAGGGTCCTGAACGCCAAGGTGGGTGTTTGACTCGTTCAAGCACGAGCTGAACGGTTGCAGGAACCATTTTCCCCATGATCTGAGGGATTTCCGCCCCACTTGGGAGCGGATTAAGGGGTCAGTTACACCCCACTTAGGAGAGATTTAAGGGGCGGTTACACCCCCCTAATCCCCTATAAAAAGGAGAAAACTCGACTGAGTTAAGGGTTCGGTCGGTTGGAGTTTCTAGGCGAGCTACAGGAGCTTTGGAGCATTCTCGGATCCAGAGATCGGCAACAAGAGCTTCTTCAATCATCGGATCTGGAAGCATTCTTCAGCAACCGAGATCAAGAGGCTTTGATCCTTGGCTTATTAACCGAACTTTCGGTTCAAAACAACTCTTTTACAGAGTTTCCAACTCGTTCAGAGTTATCAACTCATCAAGAGTTTCAAACTTGCTATGCAAGTTCTCCACAACGTCAAATCGTGAGGAGAAGACAGCGTTCCAGTGAATCAAAACGTCGGATCGTCAACGGAGAGCAAACTTGACGCGAGCATTCGAGGGAGGCACTCTATCGCCACCGTGAAGAACCCAGTTTTAAACAAAGGGGAGAACCAAGTTCGTTCTCCTCTCTTTTGTAATCGAATTGTAACCGAGATTAAAAGGAATACAAGTCAATTTTCTTTTATCTTCTTTATTGCAATTTTCCCACATACAAAAGATGGCGACTCTGCTGGGGACAAGCTTCTCTGACGAAGAAGTGGTGGTGCAATCCGATGTTCATCTCACTGGAACAATCGTCAAAACTCTCGTGGTAGAGTTTGATCAAGCCAAGTTTGAGGAGGTTATCTCCTCCGGATCCCTTAGCCCCAAGTCTATGCGTAAGATCCACAAAGCTTCTAAGGAGACTAAAGCTCGCGAGAACCAGACTGAACGTGGCCCTCAATGGCGCGTTTTACAGCCAAAACGCGGACCTCGAGCCTTCGTTGAACGCGAACGTCGACTTCGCGTTTCCAAGTCAAAACACGACCCTCGCGTCGACAATGAAGAACGCGACCCTCATGTCGCCAAACCAAAACGTGACCTTCACGTTTCAAATGCCAAACACGACTTTCGCGTCTCAGGTGCCAAACGCGACCTTTGCGTCTCAGTTGCCAAAAGCGACCTTCGCGTCTTAGGTGCTAAACGCGACCCTCGCGTCCCAAGTTCCAAATCCAATACAGAAGTTGGTGTATACCGTGGAGCTTCGGGGCGCTGCCCCGAACCCCGCCGAGGGGTATTCCATCCCCCGGACCCCCTGGCCAGGGGCCCGCCACCCCCTGGACCCCCGGCTCGCTGACCGGGCAGCGAGACCCCCGAATACTCTGCGTAGCGCGACTAGGTTGAGGGGTGGATATAAAAAGTTCATGCATTCAAGGCATCTCAACCAGGTCCATGTTCACCAAGAGCCAGTCTTGTCCAATTATGGACTGGGGGTTTCAATTCAAACCTCACAATCAGTGAGAAATTCTTGAGTCTTTACAACATACTTGAGAGAGTTCAAATCGAGAGAAAGACCGATGCAACCAGTCATTCCTACGGTCCTCTCGAAATGTCAATGCTGCCTATATGCGGCCAAACAATCGGTGTTTGACCAATTTATGAACATTGCTTTGCTCGACCAACGACGACGTTCTCGCAGGAAGAAGTCTCCAGAGACCGAATATCCCGGGGTCACTATCAATGTGATCAGCAGAGGGAAAGCCTCGGGTCCTAGTTCCGATGACTCTGAGATAAGTCGTTCACCGACCGTCAGAGAAATCGCTAACGAGTTTGAAGGAATTTACCAACGCACTCGGACGCGAACAGGAGCCATTCCCCCTGTTAACTATCGGAGGTTAGCCAGAGGAACCAATTCCGATGATGAACACTCAGCCATTGCAGAGTCCCAATCGTCAAGCTCTTTTGTTGAACATGAGAGCTCCGCTTATATGACGGGAAATCATGAAGATCTCGCGAAGAGACTTGATGAGCAAGAGGCCATGCTCAAATCTCAGCAAGAGGCCATCAATGAACTCTTGACCCTATTGACTCAACTCGTCGCAAACAAGGCCAAATCTCAGAAGACAGATTCGCCACTCAGGCAATAATCTTCCCGAAGGGAAAGAACGTTTTCATCCCGACCTCACACAAGCAAAGGGAAGGGAAAAATGATTGATGACACGGCTTCTGACCAAGAAGCCCACAACCTAGAATCTTCCTCTGATGAAGGAAGAGAATCTGAGAATGAGCAAAATCCTCAGTCGGCTAAAATCGAGGAATTGAAAGCCCGCATAAATGTCATTGCTAACAGAAGCGAGCTCCAAGATGAGGGAGTTACCAGGCCTTATCCTGCCGAATGGGACATAACCCCTTATCCTCCAAAATTCGAGGTCCCGACGTTACAAACTTTTGACGGCATGGGACCACCGAATCAACATATCTATCATTTCAAGTCATAGACTGGGAATGTGATATCGAACGACGCCATACTGGCTCGATTATTCATTGGCACCCTCAAGGGAGTTGCCTTTGAATGGTTCAGGAAACTGCCTGCCGGATGTATCCAAAAGTGGGCAGATCTAGAGAGACTCTTCCTATCAAGATTCTTTGAAGAGTATACAGAAGTCTCCATCCATACTCTTCTCACCACTAAACAGAAGAAGAGAGAGTCCGTCAAAGCCTTCGTCAAGAGGTTCCGAACCATGGCTCTCCGGTGTTCGTCAAGTATGACACAGTCTACCTTAGTGGAGACCTGTCGACATAACTTGCAGACCAACATCCTAGCTCGAATAGGGGTTGCAGAATGCCGTTCCTGGAGACAACTAATCTCTCAAGGCGAACAGGCTCAAAAGATTATTGCCAGGATCAAAGCTGAAGAACAAAATAGGAAGGATAAACCTGAGCAATCAGACCAAGTCCAATCTTCACCTGAGCAATCGGACCAAGCCCAATCTTCTCCCGAACAATCGGACCAAGCTCACTCTTCCCGGTCAGAACCGGAAGATATTACAGCCACTGAAGCCAATCCTCTTCAGTAGGATATCAGGTCCAATAACTATCACGTTAATAACTACCTCTGATAGTCAAACTCGTTAGATAGTGGCACATTAGACGATGTGCCATGTCTAATCCTTTCCCCCCCTTTGCACTTGTTCAAGACTGGGGGGTGGTTTATTTGTAGTTCATTGGATTATGAATAATAAATTTTCTGAGTTGTTACGTTCAATAAAATACCTCTGTCAATCACGAAATCCGTTAAATCTTATCACGTTAACATCTACCTCTGATAATCCATCAACTTGCTAATTTTCTATAATAGGATGGCAGGTCCACTAAAACTATCACGTTAATGATCACCTCTGATAGTATGTTTTCTCCAAATTCCCCCACCAATCCTCTTCAAGTAGGATGGCGGGTCTATCAAAATTATCACGTTAATGATTACCTTTGATAGTCCATTCCCTCCAAATTCTCTTGCCAATCCTCTTCAAGTAGGATGGCAGGACCACAAAACTATCACGTTAACATTTACCTCTGATAGTCCATCAACTTGTCAATCCGCTTCAATAGGATGATAGGTCCACTAAAACTATCACGTTAATGATCACCTCTGATAGTCTGTTTTCTCCAAATTCTCCCACTAATCCTCTTCAAGTAGGATGGCGGGTCTATCAAAACTATCACGTTAATGATTACCTCTGATAGTCCATTCTCCCAAATATCCTCACCAATCCTCTTCAAGTAGGATAGCGAGTCCACCAAAACTATCACGTTAACATTTACCTCTGATAGTCCATCAACCTGTCAATCCTCTTCAATAGGATGGCGGGTCTACTAAAAACTATCATGTTAACAGTTACCTCTGATAAGACCAGTAACTTGTCAATCCTCTTTAACAGGATGGCAGGTCCACAGAATTATCACATTAAACGTTATCTCTGATAGTCAAATTCATCAGATAATGACCTACCTGATGATGTGCCTCTATTCCGACTTCATGGATAGTGCCTCACTAGGCGATGTGTCTTGTCTACATCTTTTTCTTCCCCTGCTAAGTCTTAATCAAGACTGGGGGTTGGTTACTTGGAATCCATTGGATTAAGAGTAACGAATCTTTCATATCGTCGAGTTAACATTACACTTCTGACGATCATCACCTCCACAGAGTATGAATGCAGTTTGCATCACTCCTAATTTGTCACGTTAACAATATACCTCTAACAATTAACTTATTAATCCTAGTCAATAGGATAATAGGTCCTCGAAATTGCTCAAATCGCAATCTTCCCTAGCACACTAAGTCTTCAAAATCTTAGTCAAATCACGAGCATCAAAATTCATCGCGTTTGATGATAAACTCACCTAGCAAGTCTCCCCAGCGAGACGCTAATTCCCAAAACCTTGTGCAAGTCACAAGTACACAAATTCTTGTCACGTTAACACTAAACCTCTGATAATCCACTTATCAATCATCATTAATAGGATGATAAGTCCACAAAGTTGCTCCAATCGCAACACAAATCCTGTCACGTTAACACTAAACCTCTGACAACCCACTTATCAATCCTCTTCAATAGGATGATAAGTCCACAAAGTTGCTCCAATCACAACACAAATCCTGTCACGTTAACACTAAACCTCTGATAAATTCACTTATCAATCCTCGTCAATAGGATGGTAAGTCCACAAAGTTGCTCCGATCGCAACATAATCCTGTCACGTTAACACTAAACCTCTGACAAAATCCACTTATCAATCCTCTTCAATAGGATGATAAGTCCACAAAGTTGCTCCGATCGCAACAAATTCACGTCATGTTAACACCAAACCTCTGACAAAATTAACTTATCGACTCTCTTCAATAGAGCGGTAGGTCTACAAACCAGTCAAGTTAACATCACACCTTTGACAACCAATCAACTTATCGACTCTCTTTAATAGAGCGATAGATCCATAAAATACTGTTAGGTTAACATCACACCTCTAACAGTCAAACCCCCCAATGAACTTGTTAATTCTTCTTCAACAAGAATAACAAGTTTTCATTATAAAATCCCCAGTAGATTAAAGATTTTCTGGAATTATCCTAGTGATAATAAAGAAATTTTCTAAATTCCACTCTAAGTGAAAATTCTTGCCAAGTTAATATTACACCTCTGGCACTTCCAATTTTCTTTCAGTGTTTCAAGTGAAAATATAACACGGGAAGAAATAGTGATGAAGCCTACGTATTCAACATCGTAGCACCAAAAATCCATGTTTTTCACGCATGGGGGACTTTATCTCGATCCCTAATTAGAGATAAGTCCGCATCTAACACATGCTGCCGGGTAGCCTATTCCCGTAATAATGGTGAAGTCTACGTATTCAACATCGTAGCAGGTTGTTATTGATAACACCAGAATCCATGCCTTACACGTATGGGGGACTTTATCTCGATTCCTAATTAGAGATAAGTCTGCGCCTAACACGCGTTGCCGGTTAGTCTTTTGCCATGAAAAAGATACCAAAATCCGTGCCTTACACGCATGAGGAACTTTATCCCAAATCCTAAGTAGGGATAAGTCTACGCCTAACACGCGTCGCCGGTTAGTCTTTTTCCGTAAAAATGACAGAGTCTATGTATTCAAAATCATAGCATCAAGTCTAAGAGAGTTCATTCTCTTAGCACAACGTTACATGTGGAACGGACTTAGACAATCCACATGCTAGCCCGACTCAAACGGTAGTCGGTAAAGGCTTATCAAATCCGTTGATGGCTGAGGGTTTGCCAAAAATCCTATGCATATTCGAAGGCCCATCAGCTTAATGGACGTGAGCTGAGACTTGAAACAGATAATTTAAAGGCAAGTCTCAAAGACTTAGTCAAAAAATGTACGGAAGCCACTTCCATGTCTCAAGTCAAAACGCCGAGGTCAGACCCGCGTTACAAAAATCATAACGCCAAGGTCAAATCCGCGTTTCAAGTCAAAACGCCGATGTCAGACCCGTGTTGCAAAAACTACGACGCCAAGGTCACACCCGAGTTCCAAATTTAAAACATACAAGGGTGAGACCCGCGTCTCAAGTTCAAAACATAGGGATACACCCCAACATTCCAGAAGCAGGATTACGGCGCCTACCTTCACACAGGATCTAGGTGACAAATCCCTTCAACGAAGATGTCTTCGAAGCGAGTGCAGAGAACAACTCCTTTACGACAAGGAATCAACAGCTCCAAGATTAGAGTTAAGATCCAAAGTATTCCGAAATTCGTCTCAGTCAACCGCGAACTTTCAAAAACTTTGGAGGGGGTTCTGTAGGCTGTCTAAAAATCATAATAGATAGCTTATCCCCCATCAAACACCGATGATGGAAGTTACAATCTGATGACTTCCAGAAGGCTACAATTTGAAGACTTTAACATAGATCGCTGAAGGTTACAATCTGACGACTTTCACGACAACTGATGAAAGCTCTAATCAACGGCCTTCACAATTAACATCGGGAGTTACAATCTGACGACTCTCATATTCTCAAGGAGCCAAGACGAAGATTACAAGATAATGATCTTTGCAACGATATGACAAAAGGGATTACTTGGTGATAATCTCTTCAAGGCAAGACGCGGAGGTCCTCCCCGTGTATCAACACCAAAACGCGGAGGTCATCCCCGTGTGTCAACAGTAAAACGCCAGGGTCGAACCCGCGTTACAACATCAAAACGCTAGGGTCGAACCCGCGTTACAACAAGCTAAACGCGAGCGACCCTCACGTTCATTGGTGTTCAGCCAACACCCAACCTCGCGTCTCGATTCTAAGATGTGAGGTTAGGGTCCTGAACGCCAAGGTGGGTGTTTGACTCGTTCAAGCACGAGCTGAACGGTTGCAGGAACCGTTTTCCCCACGATCTGAGGGATTTCCGCCCCACTTGGGAGCGGATTAAGGGGTCAGTTACACCCCACTTAGGAGAGATTTAAGGGGCGATTACACCCCCCTAATCCCCTATAAAAAGGAGAAAACTCGACTGAGTTAAGGGTTCGGTCGGTTGGAGTTTCTAGGCGAGCTACAGGAGCTTTGGAGCATTCTCGGATCCAGAGATCGGCAATAAGAGCTTCTTCAATCATCGGATCTGGAAGCATTCTTCAGCAACCGAGATCAAGAGGCTTTGATCCTTGGCTTATTAACCGAACTTTCGGTTCAAAATAACTCTTTTACAGAGTTTCCAACTCGTTCAGAGTTATCAACTCATCAAGAGTTTCAAACTTGCCATGCAAGTTCTCCACAACGTCAAATCGTGAGGAGAAGATATCGTTCCAGTGAATCAAAACGTCGGATCATCAACGGAGAGCAAACTTGACGCGAGCATTCGATGGAGGCACTCCATCGCCACCGTGAAGAACCCAGTTTTAAACAAAGGGGAGAACCAAGTTCGTTCTCCTCTCTTTTGTAATCGAATTGTAACCGAGATTAAAAGGAATACAAGTCAATTTTCTTTTATCTTCTTTATTGCAATTTTCCTACATACAAATATGAAAATAATATTTTCTTATTGAAATAGGAAAAATCAAAGTCCGTATTGTCAAAAGTTTGTGTTAAACATAAGAAATATATTCAACTTCTTTGTGAATTCAGACGAGAAGACAAAAGATGAATGAGCCAAAGGAAAGATAACATGTTCCAATCTCATATCACAATTGATATAGAAGATGAAGACACTACTCTAGAATTGCCTAGGAAAAATATAAAGATGAAGAAAGATTGATCTCGACTCAATAAAAAATAAAATAGAAGCAACAAAAGATAATGCTTTATGAATTGTTATAGAATAGTTTTATTTTTTAGTAAAATTAGGAACCTTTAGAAGGGATTTTCATAAACTATTTTTAGTCCTTTCATATGCATATGTATATGTTTTTATCATATAAAAGTGTACTAGAGTTAGTATTAATCTTTAGTTTATAATTTTTTTCATTAACTACTTTTTGTCATTTTAGCGCACATTAAATCAACCATCTTGGCTCGTTGGCTTTATTATTCATCTTCCTTTTATAATGTTATGTTTTAAGTGTTTTCACTTTCACAACATTATACTTTCTCAGGTCAAGCTCGGTTTTTTTAAAGATCCAAATAAAATAAAAATTTAAATTAGCTTTAGATTATATTTATCTCCTGCCAATTCAACTATCAACATAAAAATTTAAAATGAGTGTACCCTATTCAAACAAATATCAAATAAATAATTAATTAAAGTGTAACCGAGAAACAATTTTTAGTAAAAAAATAAACCAAAAAAATACTTAATCAAAGTGAGCAAAAATTATCAAAGAGTAACCAATGAATAAATTTTAGTAAGAAAATAAATCAAAAATACATAATCACAGTATTAACCACATGCATTGCACGTGCATAAAATCTATCCCTATTAAAAAAGGAAAATAAAAAAAGAAAAAAAGTAACGGGTTAATTTTACATAACTCCCCTAAACTGTTGAGGGTTTCTCACAGACCCCCTAAACTATGAACATTTCTCACGGACCTTTCTTAAGAGAACAATTTTTTTTTATAAAAGGTGGTATGTTATCTGTAAATGACAAACGATAAAATTTGAGATTTTATCTCTCAGGAATCTCAAGCATATTTTAGTTATTTGCAAATTACAAGTCGAAGGGTTATTGTTTACTACTACTGCTATTATTATTTATTTTTCTTCTTCTGGTTTTTTTTTGGGTGGGTTGGGAGGGGGGTGGTAATGAGAAAATATTAAAGTTCATGGTGGTTAAGTGAGATAAACAAAGTTCAGGGGACTTATATAAAACAACCCAAAACTTCAGGTTCAATGGGTCATGTAAAATTAATCCTTTAATAACCTATAAATGTTCTGAAATTTAAAACCCCCACTTACACATGCATGTTTATCACCTGTCACCCGGGGTGGGGGGTGGGGTTGTTCGAAGCGGAAAATATACTACTTATAAAAGAGAATACCCATGTCAAAACTTTTGATTTCCTTTCTCATCCTCTAAAATTTTGATAATTAACAATTATACCATTACTTTTAATTAATATTTAACTAAATATCTATAACATCTTATTAATCGGGACCTTCTTACTTTCCCATGTATTTAGGTATTCACTAAAACTAGTGTGCACCCCGTGCAAAACACGACTTTCACTTTTTTATTTCCCCTACAGTAATTCTATATTTAAACATATTTTTTATAAGTGCTACGATAATATTTTTTAATGTTACAATATCTCGTCTGAGTTACCGTAATAATTCTATAATATTTTTTATTATATCATAAATAGTGAACTTTAGATCCTCCTGTTTATGCTACAGTAATAATACTATAATAATTTACTGTAGCATGAATAGTAAATCTTGGATCCTCCTATTATTATAGAGGAATAGATGTAATTAACATAAATACCTTTACAATGATAAGAAAATTTATAAAATATATTATAATTTATTATATATAATTATAGATAATTATTGATTATAATAAAATAGTATAAAATTATTAGTGCAATAAAACATTTCATAAAATAACTATACATAATTTATTAAAAAATATATTATTAAATTATTAAATGCCTATTTATAAATAATATTCTAAATAAAATAATACATCGTTAAATATTCTTAAAAAGTATACTGCCATCCACTACTTATAAATTATCTTATTAAATTGTTAAATTCCTATTTATAAATTATAGTAAAATAATAAAATGTTATTATAAATAGAATAACATGCTATTAAATATTCTTAAAAAGTTTATTATCATTCAATAAATGCTAATAAAATTGTATAAATATTTAATAGTAAAATAATATAATTATTTTAATATTATAGCTTAACTAAGAATTGCACTATTATTTAATACATTAGAGTGAATAATAGTACTATAATTATACTACATATAGATATTATAAATAAAAAAAGTTATAAATAGCATATAATTTAGTATAATTATTCTAAGTTACAAATAAAAATATTATATTACATATTTGATCTAAGTTATAATTATTCTAATCCTTTAATTTGTGATAAATATCTAAATAAATTATGATTAAATTATAAAATTATCTAAAATATAAAATTGCTCATATAATTCTTTATACACAACTTTATTTATTAATGTAAAAATTTATTAATTGTTAAATTTAAGAATTTATATTAATATAAAAGTTATTTCATAATTTTGTACTTAAAGAAAAAGAATTAAAGACAAAAAATAGTATGTGTACATTATACTAGTAAAGGGAAAAAAGGGAAAAAGAGCTGCACTGGGCCTCGAAAAACCCACAACCCAGAGGGGCCTACAAACATCGTCTTACAACATCACGCTTTTAATCCATTTCACTCTTGGACAAAAATCCCTTGAGGGTTTTAGAGAGAGAGGAAAAAAGAAGGCGATGAGGAGGCTGAGATGGTTCACCGATGGCAGCCAATGGGATCTTGACATGGAATCTCCGGTAACGATGGAGGGCACTGCCCGCGCTGTGCCCGGAGATCCCCTCCCGCTGGGCCTATCGCGGGGCCCACGCATAACCCGGCCCAAGCAGCTGGACTTCATGCACCGCTTCATGGCGTCTCCGCTCGTCCCCTCCTACGCCGGCGACCCCTCTAACGGCGGAAGAGGCCTCCTCTTTCACCACGCCCACATCCTTCATCTCGCCGAGAATTGGTACTCAAAATTTCACCTTTGAAGATTACCCCTCAATTGAATTCTTATGGCTGATTCTCATTGCAGTTCTTGAAATTGTTAGATGGAAACCCTTTTGAAGGTCAACCCAAATGCGATATGAATTGGGTTTTTCTTTGTTTGGGTTTCCATTCAGTATTTTCGCTTTAAAGGATTTGCCCAAAAAGAATAAAGCTCCATTAAGTTTGTTCCTGACTCTAACCATGCTATTTGGCACAATCCAATGGTTTCAAATATCTCTACCCAATCAATATGAATTTGAATTCAATGGCTAAAAAAAACTATTGTGGGATTGTGGTCTGGTAAATTTCAATTTCATCAAATGTTAGCTTATGTTGATTTGGAAGTACATGTAATAGTGTGGACCTATATCCATGAAAACCAGGTTTATGAAGTGCAATATGACTAAAGCTTTAGATGTATTTGTTACTATGAAACAATGTTGGAAAATAAAAAACTATGCTACGCAAGTGTTATATGGTATATAAGCTCTTTTTTGCTACTTAGAACTGTGAAATAGTGCAGACGTAATTTAGCATCGCAAAATTTCCATATTGTGTGCGCCTATGTTACGCGCCAAAAGACATGCAATGTAGCTTGCATTACTCGCATGTCAACTAGGTTTATAAGCCCGACGCTGCTCGCCAAACTCCTTGCCCCTAACTTTTCTCTTCAGACCCAAATATCTAATTCCTCAAATTTCACCTTTTCTGCTCCTTTTTTGTTTCTTTTTTTTATTACTTTTTTTTTCTTTTTTGCATAGCCCATTTTTAGTTGTTGGGTTTTTTGAGGACGTGAATGATTCTCACTGCATTGTTGAAAATGATTCTCACTGCATTGTTGAAATTGTTTGATGAAATTATCAAATAGAGCCCAATGGTAATTTGAATTCACTGTCTATTCAAATGAAATTTTAAAAATGTGTGATTATGGTTAGATGGGTTTTAGTTTCATGAATCATTTGTCGGCATTGGTTTGCTGGTAAGTGTAACACAATAGACTTTTAATTAAGTTAGCTCATTCGAAGAATTTGGCCAACATTTAGAATTAGGGATTAGAGTTAAGTATTCTTTTTGACAGTTTTCACTTTATAGTCTTGTTTTTTTCCCCAATGGAGCTGCAGGGTTGTTTTAGTGCAATGTGACTAAAGCTTTAGATGTATTTTTTTACCATGGGAGTGAGGATAGACATGATAAATTAATTTGCTTTTATTTTTTCTATGAATCATACGTAAACTTTACTTTTAGTGCACATGGTATTTAGCTAGGCCCTTGACATGGAACACTTTATATTGTTCATTTGGTGATGGCTCTTTGTTAGGTACTTAGGTCGTAGATTGGCACATAATTATAGAAGAAATAGACAGATACAGTATTGTGTAATTGATTTTAAAAATAGTGCTACCAAACTACTGTATTCTGTAAATCTGATAAAAATGATTTAAAGTTACTGATTAAAGTTTTATGTCATCATGTAATGTAAGGACTTTGAAATAATTTTGATGAAAGAGCTGAAGGGGGTTATGCGTTGTGTTCCATAAATTTTCATCTGTATGTTCCTGACATTAATTTGAGTCACCACTAGGCATTATGTATGCACTAATTTTCTGCTTGAAGTTATTTATTCTACCACTTGTTTTTTTATATACTTGATTAATAGCCTCTCGATTTTTGTCACCAGAACCAAACACATTTTGTTCCTACACGATTCTCAATTTTCCTTGGTCCTTCTTGTATGTTCTTTCTTTTCTTGGGTTCATAAGTAAAATTTTGCAGGTCCGCAACTGTATTGGAGCAGTTGAATGTGCAGAAATTATTTTCTTTAGTAAAAGAACATGTATCAAATCAAGATGAAAAGAGCTTATGGCTGAAGAGCTTAGGACGGCATATGGTTGACATATTTTCTCTTGGTTTTGGCACAGAATTATTCGTGACTCCTGAGTCGTCTTTACTAGTTGAAGCATATAATCTTAAGCAGGGAACTCGTAGTAAAGCAACTTTCCAGCACAAGGCAAGTCCTTTTAATAACTTCTAGAACTTGATGACTATCAGTTGTCCTTTAAATTATGCATTATGGGCCAAGACAACAATTTATGAGGATTTTCCTTTTTACGGTGAGAAAATGCTTTTTCCTTATAAAGATTGGTTTTGCTGTATTTTCGCTTCATTGTCTTTTGAGTGATTATTTTCAATCTGATTAGCTTTCTCCGTGGGGTTATATTTGTTGCTAGAATTATATTGCAGTCACTGTTTATATCTGGTGGACTATATATGCTACCATTCTCTTTCAATTTGATTGTTGTGCTCTAGAGTAGTTTGATGAATATACTGTCTTTTTTTTTAAGTGAAAATAATCTGTGCAACAAATTAATGCAAACAGTTATGCCATACTATGAGATATTCTGTTAAAAACAACTACTTTTACCCTGTAGTTTTACCAACTAAGTATGCTTCTGGTCATTTGCCAATGAGTGCTTCTTGTTTGTGAGCATTTCATGTGGTTCTTTTAAAGGCGTTTGTTTGTGATGGTTATGAGTTCTTGTTTTCGAACCTGATGTAGCATCTTATATGTCAAAGATATTTATTTTTCTCTCTTAAGAGCATTAAATATTTGATCAAATGTTCATCTCCATTTGTCGTATACACAGTAGTGCAAACTCTTATATATTGTTTATTTTGCTGTTCATGTTTAAGGTTGTGTCCTGCTTTTTTATAATACATTTTTCATGTTCACTATATCCTCAACTTAGTGGAGTTTGTTTCCCTTAGTAGAATGTGATTCCTGATCTGATGTGCAGTTTCCTCAACACAATTTAGTAATGGAGGCTGTTTGTCCTGGTCTATTTGTTGATAAACACGGCACATACTGGGATGTACCATTGTCGATGGCTATTGATCTTGCTTCAATTACTTCAGGTTCTGGCTTAAGCTATCACTTATGCTTACAGCATAATAGTGGACAACCCAAGCATTTTGGTGGTGATCAAACCAGTGTAATACCTATGTCCCTTCTGCCTGGTTTATGTGCTAAAGCTGCTGTTTCCATTAGAAAGAATATAGACATTTGGAGAAAGAAAGAAGGCAAGCTAAAAATGGTTCAACCATATGATGCGCTGCTTTCAGATCCTCACGTTTCAGTATCAGGAATCATCGGTAAGCCTTCATCTTAACTTACATGCAATTTAAGTGATCCGTTCTTTCACTTTTCAAGTGATGTGTTATAAATTTAGGGTTAGTTGCACATAGACTCCCTTAGTGAATTTGGAACTTATTATCCCTCTAATCTTATTTTGATTTTGGCAGATAGACTCCAGGCGTGAAATTTTGACTCTTTTACTCTCAGGGGGTATGTTTGTCCAAAAACAATTTTCTCTTCCTATGAGGCTAAAGGAGTAATAAAGAAGGGAGAAAAAATCACTCAAGGGGTCTATCTGCCAATATCAAACTATAGGGATAATAAGTTTCAAAGCCCAATGCCACTGGGGGTCTATGTGCAATTAACCTAAACTTTAATCTACTACATGGGCAGTCTTTCAACATTGTCACAAAGTCTTGTTTGAACAGCTTGAATTATGCCAGCCACTGCCATTGAAATAGTATGGTAGAAAGTAATATAACTTCTGTACTTGTATCTCTTTTGTCTGGTTCACCCATCTCTATTTGTGAGTTCTTTCTTTACCACGACCTATTGCTCATTAAAAATCCACAGTGCATATTAATCTGAATGAACAATTTTTCAAAACAGCCCCATTTCATTTTTTTTATTTTTAAAATCGACCGTTTTTTTATTTGCCAAAACCGATCCGTTTTTTGTCACGTCAGCCTAATCACCGTCCTAAATAGTCGGGGTTGCCAACCCCGGATATTTAGGACATAAAATTTTAGGGTTTAAGGCTTCTACTTGAGGTTTAACGCACTCCTAAATAGTCGGGGTTGGCAACCCCGACTATTTAGGAGGGTGATTAGGCTGACGTGGCAAAAAACGGGTCGGTTTTGATAAATAAAAAAAATCAGTCGATTTTAAAAATAAAAAAAAATAAAATGGGGCTCTTTTGAAAAATTGTTCTAATCTGAATTTTTATTTTCTTTTGTAAACAGTGTTTCATGCTCAAGCATTCTTCCTTTCTTACAGGTGCAGCAGCCATTGCATCCCAGGGAGATAATTCAGCTAGGCTTTCTATAGAAAACGAGACAAAGACACTGAAGTCATTTTCATTATATTCTCAGAAAGATAATCGTGCTCTCTTTGCTGATCTCTTTGCCGCTGTCTCTTTCTCTGCACAGCATGGAAATTTCCAAAGGCTCTTTCTTGATCTGACGAGGCTAAATGCACGTTTAGATTTCCATTCAGTTTCAACTTTTGCAGCTGGTGCTGTTTGTCTTGCAGAAAATTATTACAATTCTCAGCGACCAGATCTAGAGGCTCTCCATGCTGTTTGTCCAGATCTATCGGTTTCACTGCAACAACAGGTACACACTGGAGATTGTCGCATCTGGCTTACATGCATTTTCATTTCGTCGATACTGCTTGAGAAAATTTGAAAATTTAGTGCAAGTGAATAAAACTTGCTTTTGTTGGTCTGGTTATGTACAAGAGCTGTGTGAGCAAATGCTTCATCACTATGTTTTTGGGTCAGTTCCATGAATCTTCATTGACCTTAGCAGGGGTCACCTCTATTGGTAAAGCTTCGTCAAATTTGCAAATTGATGATCTTTGCTAGTGTTTCACTATTTTCATTTGCGCTATAACGATCTTTCAACTATGATTATATAGATTTTCTTTTGGATTATATAGATTATCGGTCGAAATGAAGTGCTTTTGTTCTAACGTAAGCTTTATTGGTTGAGAATGCAGATCGTCGGGCCTTTCAGTTTCCGTGTTGATTCTAGAATTAAATTGGATCCAAGAAACAATAACTATTTTGCCCAGCTTGATGAGTCGGTTTTCGCGATTGATTGGGCTCTGAAGGTTCTTGGCTCAGCGAAGGCTTCTTTCTGGTATGCCCCGAAGCAACAGGAGGCTATGGTAGAGCTACGATTCTTCGAGAGCTGATGAAATCAGGTACAGTTTACCTTAATGTAATTCTCCATCGTACTTTACTCAAATTTATACCCAATTATTGTATGCTTGTCTAGATGTGATCTCTTACTTTGTTGACTGTATAGACCAATTTATCCAAGTCATGTCATATTGTCATGTCATTTTCAGTTCAGTGTAATGAAAAGGACGGAAACGAAATGTATCAACCTCAGGTTTGGATTAATCTCTGCCATAAGGCCAATATGGCTGCCTCGTAAGAAACTAAATGCGTAAATCTCAGGTTTCGATTAGTTTAGGGTACACTTCACTAAAATCCCCGTAACTTTGGCCCTTTTTCAGATCATACCCCTTAACTTTTTATTTTTTTAATTCCACGAAAATGCCATAAACTTTGTGTGGTTTTTCACATCCCCCAACCCCACAAAAAAAAAAGAACTTTTATTCCACTAATCACTAAGAAGAATTTTCAATTTAATCAATCTAATGTAGTTCCTCACATGCCAAGAATGCGACAGATAAAGATGAAAAAAACCCTCGAGCCCTCAGAAGATTACCCTTTTATACTTTTTATTATTTTCATTAATTTTGTGACGGCTGAGGGGGTATTTTCCGCTTTTTTGTCACATGTGTGGCACATGAGAACTTGACAATCTTATTTTGGGTGGTCAAGAGTGAAAATTCTTCAAAGAATTTAAAAGATTAAAAGAAGCTCAAGGCGTTATCCGAAACCCCCCTCAAAGTAAAGGGGTTTTATGAAATTAAAAAGTCTAAAGGGGTTATCTGGAAAAGGGCTAAAGGTAAGGGTTTTTTTTTTGTGAACTTTACCCTTTGTTTTATTCACCCTGTTCTGATTTATCATGGAAAAGTTGTAGTAATATGAAATTTTAGGCTTGTGGCATTGATTCTGAGAGTTTATTGTTTTTGTAATGTTTACACACTGACTTTTGATTTATTTACATATACAGCGTAACGCTTCATTATATTTTGTGTTGTGTCATGCACGCGACATGCAGGAATATTGTTTGCTATTAAAAACTTGGCATCTTCATTGAAATATGTATCTAGTCTATATTCTCTACATAGTTGTTTTCTATTAAAGGCATCTGCATCTTGGTTCGGATTCTTTGAATGCCGCTTTCATGTGCTCACAATCCGCATGGGAGACTTCATCAGTATCCTAAAACAGAAGCAATAAGAGTTACGGCAACGTGCACAGGCGTCACTTTCTTCCCTTTTCCCCATAAAATACTACATTAAAGCTGAAAATATGATTTAAGAATCCAGTGTAACATTTTATTGTTCTCAGAAGAGTGCAGTTTATTGTAACTTAAAAACCTCCATGTAACTTTTTCTGGTTAATTAGCACGTAGATTCCTTAATACTCTTCTCTAATTTGAACTTATACATCCTCGCTTATTTTTGGCGGTAGTTAAAATATTCTATTGTAAATTCGCATGTAACACTCGCACGCTAATTTTAGAATTTTTTTAAAATCCTTATATTTTGCTAAATTTATTGTTAAGCCTATCTTAATTTTAGTTTAAAATAGAACGAATCCGAGGTAGGTTTAAAATAGAACTAAAATAGACAGACTTCCCAGTAAATTTAACAAAATTTTAGGGTTAAAAAGTTCTAAGATTAGCACATGAGCATAATATGGATGTTTTCAAACATATGTTCTCACGTCTGCATAACAAACGGTACCTAGGTGCAAATTTTTAGGACTTCAGGGTTTTTGGGCGGTATGCAACTAACAATTAGGCACTTAAATGCAAATTAGCCATATTTTCATGAAAGTATTCTTGATCCTTCCAACTATAGATCAGCGTACATGCCTGCGCGTGCCCTACCACTTTTTGAGCAAATGCTTTGGTAGCCCATGCATACAACTGTGACTTAGCTGACTAGTTTAGTTTTCATTTTATAATAGCATTGATCGATGAATGATTAATGGGAGAGTAATAATTAACTACGAAAGGGACTACAAAGCCAATCCTTTTATGAAACCCTGGATGAGGAGATCACTCTACACTTCTTTAACACCGAAAATTAGCAAATTGATTTATTAAATATACTTTCGGTTCATGTGAAGTGAGTGAGTGACTCCAAAATAAAGAAACCAAAAATAATAATAATAATACTTTAAACTGGGTTTCCAAGAAATTCTTTGAATCTCAGCCGCCCAATTTTTCTTGATGGGCTGTTTACGATAAAACGCGGGCTTATGGCAAGTACCGTTATGGACAAGTAACAGAGAGATCGACGTGATTGGGTATTGGTTGGATCCACCCTGTCATTTTGCTATTTATTGTGGGCCCATCCAATAAACGAGGTTGCTTCATTAAATTCAGGTACAAATACGGACAAGAAAGCACACGTGACCCCTAGACGGTTCACAGAGCGGCTTCCATCGGCATGCTGCCTCTTGGTATGCGCGATGGTGCTTAGCGCTAGTAATTTAGATCTAGCTAGTAAATGTTATAATTTTTAAAAAAAAATCATAACTGTTTTGAAAAATTGTTATATACATCAAGTAAATCTAGGAAGTCGTTGCTTTTTCAGCCGAGCCATGACTTGGATTTTCTTACAATCTCTTTTAGATTATAATTTGAATTAAATATAGATAAAGTTTCTAATCATTTACTAAAATGCGCTATCAAGAGATGGAAATAATAAAATTTGTATATGAGTAATAGCGTTGGTATCATCACGGCCTTGTATTTTGATAGCTTATTTATCAAAATGAACAACATGTTCAATCCATTATCTCTATTATTATATATCTGTTATTATTTTAGGCTGAAATCCATTTATACTAAAATCAATTAAACATCGCAATTTAGAAGATCAAATTATAAAAAGGGATATACGAGGATGTCGATCTCTATATAGTTGAAGCAAAGCTTTACTTTTAGATAAATTCATGGCCATCAATATCCTCTAGTCCATTTCTGCATCACATAGATTTTGCACATCTAGATTTTCCCAAAAAAAAAAAAAAAAAAAAATTGGACTTGGGCTAGTTCAACTTTATGAAGGAAAGTTAGAAGTTAAAATCTCTTCATGCACCATAATGAAAACAGATTTATTTCTCTTTTGATGAAAGGTCGTTTTCATGCTATCAACGCCCTTTTTCTTCCGAGAAGTTTCTCTTCGGTTTAGACAAAAGGGTTAATCTCAAGTATATGTAAACTTTGGGGGGTTTTCCACGTAAGCCATGAACTTATTTAATTTCACATAACCCCCTGGACTTGTAATTGGTGTCTCACAAAATATGCACTTAAACTTTAAAGTTTTCTTGTGGAATCCCTATATGCAATTTGTATATAATGTAAATTTCTTTGAGAGTAAAAACCAGCGATTAGGAGAGGGACATGTTACATATAGATAGCCTTGAGTATTTTTTTTCCTCTTAAACAAAGTGTTTGAGAATTGTTTTTAAGGGGGTCTGGTGAAAAATGCTAACTTCAGGTGTTTTATTAGACATCCAAAAGGTCAGAGGTGCCATGTGAGATAAAATTAGTTTACGGATATTATGTTTAAAATGCTTGAATAGTAATAATAATTTGCCCTTGAACATCCAATACAAATTATATAATAATATTGTAATGTTAATAAATTTAATTGTTGCACATAATTTGGGTATTATTTATATAATTGTTATATATATCCTTGGAAGTTATTTTGTTAGATCATGCACTGTGATGGTCACTTGCTTGGAGATATGATTTAACTTAGAAATTTCTTAAATTTGTGCTTAACCTATAACTAGTAAAGGATAACTTTGTTATAACAGGTTATTATGCATGACACCGATATATGAGGTATGGTGGTGGGTCTCAACCATCGGGAATGGAGATTCTCCGGGTGTATGTCATAAGCACGCATTATGATGTGTGTAGCACTAGACCGTATTTGAATTCTCTAGGATGAGTCACCTAAGAGATAGAGAGTTCAAATTGTTACATGGTCCCTTTGACTTGATGATATTATCATTTTCGATTTGATAATTTAGTATGCTTTGATGTGATGGTTAAGCTTGTTTAGCAAGCGCTACACAACCTGAAACATTGGGTTGCTAAATTTCATTTAGAAAAATGATGGATGTCTAGATAGGATCCAGTATGCTCATTATGATGAGTTAATTTATTATGCATTCCCATAAAGCTATTAAATTCCTGCCGGCAGGTGTTTTTGAAAATATTTTTAAAAATTTATTTTCTTATAAAAAATAAAATATTTTGATGTTTCAAAATGAGTTTTATTTATGTTCATGGGAATTGCAAATTTAGGCATGAGCAAATAGGTGAGTTGTCCTGCTTAAAAGAGTTGCCTAAAATAAATGATACTGGAAGGGAGTGAATGTAAGATATTATTTATTAATGATTAATCCCATATTATGGAAGAGCTTTTATGAACAATTGGTCGGATAGGGATTTGATTGTTAAATTAAAATTATTAATTTGATTAATAATTGGTTCTCGATATGGGACCCAATTGGTCTCACTAATGTCATTAGAAGAGGTATACATGCAATACAATTCTATTTCTATCCTTAATTGTTATAGATAAAGTTTTTGAATAAATCTATTTCTATCCTTAATTGTTATGGATAAAGTTTTTGAACAAATCTATTCTATCCTTAATTGTTATGGATAGAGTTCTAGATGATTATGAATTGTTTAAAGTTAAAATCTCTAAGACTAGTGTAATCCTATAAATAGGATTCATATGTAGCCTTATGAGAAAAGAGATTGAAAATCTTATGAAGATAATATGAAGAAATAGATTTTTGAGAACCTATCTCTCAGTATTGCTACTCTACGGTGACGGGTGGATTTCAATTGGAGGCTTTTTCTCTTGAGGAAGCTATTTCGGAGTGATCTCGGGACAGATTATTGTAGAAAACTCGGAAAGCGTTTCAGGTATTCTTCTAATATTTAATTAATTTTGATTAATAGTCATGATATGCTTTTTCCGCTGCGTTGTATGTCATGATTCCAACATAAAATCCCTAAAGTTTAGAGGTTTTGTGAACCCCCTATGTACGAGGAGTTACTATTACCATTCTACATTCTATTCGTTACTCTCCTCTTCATACGGTAATTTCTAATGTGTTTTAAATTAGGGACATATTTTCTACAATTTTTAAAAGCATAATCTATCTCACAAATTGCACAAATTGCAATCGGTCAACAGTTTTGCGGCCAGATGCTATGTAATATAAAATAGGATTTTCTTTTTTTAATAAAAACCCACATTTAAAATAGGTTGAAAAAAAAAATATTTCAAGTTCAATTAATACAGATGTCACCTTAAAAGAGGGTTCTGATGGATCCAAGACTTCTCTCTAATTATGCTGTAATTGACGAGGATCCACTATTCCTAATCTTTATCATTCACTCAAAATTTAAGAGATAAGATTATGCCATGTAGGATTTTAAATATTGCAATAACTCTTTTCTAAATGGTCTTTTTCAAGAGAATGTTAACATTCACTTTTCAAGACAATAGCAGAAATCCTACGTAATCTAATTGGAGAGGCTCTAAATTTAATTGCAATCAACTACCTTTACTTAACTTTTTGATGGAATTTCAATTAACGAATACTCTTGAAAAATACATGTGCGAGACTATGACATATCTTCTTAATTGATATCTACATTTTTTTCATTATGTTTTAAGAGCATTTAGAGAATTTCAACAAAAAATTAATAAGAAAATAGAATGACATGATTGATTGCACCCAAAATCTTTCTTACCGCTGCTTTTTGCATCAATTAAACTTTAAAGGCAAATTTTCTCATTTTTTCCTATTTTTAAAATGGATGAATTTTTTGAAAAAAAAAAATCAATGAATAAAGTTTAGTAGTAAATAGTAAAAGTTTTTTTTTTTTGTGTGGGAGTGGGGTCTGTAATAATTATCTGTGAAAAAACCTTGGGGTTTTATTAAAGACACCCTAACCTTCTATATTTCTATAATAGACCCTCAAATCTTGGTATTATTAATCTAGACAACAAATTCTTTAAGTTTATCCTAAGAGTGCTCCAAATCCTCTATATTTCTATATTAGACCCCGATATCTTAATATTTCTAAATAAGACCCCCAATTTTTTAAAATTTTTCCCAAAACAGACCCCCCCGTTAGATTTAACCTCAACTTGTTGAATTTTTATGTTAATGCTAGATATTTCATTTTGATGAATAATTTTTGTTCGTTTTCAATGGGTTATTGTTATATCGCAGAAATAGTGAAGTGTTAATCCTTCCCCGAAGCTGACACGTGTCCGATATTAACTAAACATCAGATTGACCTCGCTCTATGCAAGATGGCTCGAGTGATGTCAACACTCGACCTTTTCCAAGAGAGATTGAGTTAAAAAGCGTCCTTACTCGAAATACGCTTTTAGATTTGACCCCACGCCTCTTCATTCTACAAGACCTGGTCGAGAACTTCTGAGTCCAAGATGGCCGAATAAAACAAGCATCATTTTTTTGATCCTCTCGAGGGCGAGACGAGAGGCGGTTGTCCTCGAATTTCCTACCGACAATCGATCACTATCACATTCAATGCATGGTCGGAATCATTATTTCTATAGCCCCAAATATTATTGACTCATCGGATCTCGTCAACACCATGCGTCCCTAGTCGCCATCACATTAATTGCATAAATGACTCATACCATCTATAGTCGACATCTGTAAAATATCTGCCCACTAAGTTACCTGCTTGGACTTTGCTAAAGTTATACAATTGTCCCACTGGATCTGCTATAAATAGGGGTACTGACCACTACGTAAGGGTAAACAATCTTTTGCGAATAAACACACTGCAATTTTACTTTTCTCATCCACTTAAGCTCATTACTGACTTCACCGTCAGAGGAACCACTAGAAATTCCAACTCTGATCCTCTCACGTATTGTCTGTGTGCAGGACTGAATCTTTATTTCCCTATTTGATAACTAACATCAACAATTATGTTCTTTCTAAATCACACACAAAAAAAAAACTTTCTCCATCAATCTACTTTTTTTAAATTTTTTTTTGGATTCTTAAAGCCTATTGGGATATGAAAAAATTTGAGAGGTTAATGTAGAGAGATTGAGGAAAACAGAGAAGAAAAACACAAAATTTGGAAAATAAAGGCAGAAGCTTATGAGTTTGTGTTCTTACTGGCTATTATTTTAATTTTCTTTCCCTATATGGTTAAGAGTTTAGCATGTTTTGAAGAACTCGGATGAAAAAACTTCATGGGTTCGTTTTCATAATATAACTTATAAAGGAATTGGCGTTCTTATTTAGAAATACTAATATTCAATGGCCTAACATATAAGTGCTGAAATTTTGAGGGTCTTGTACACAAAATCCCAAAAAGCTTATAGTATTGTTACTAGATACGAGCCATAAGGGCGCTTCCCACAAAACCTACCTCAACTTGCAAATCCTCGTCATCTTTCCCTCTTAACAAGCAAAAACGGCGTCCCCTCAAACCCATCAAGAACCCAACCCAATCTCTCTCCCCCCCTCCCCCCTCCAACCCTCTTCTCCTCTCTCTAAACCCTAAATTCAAAATTCAATGGACGATTCCCCTCTCCTCTCACACTTCTCCTCCCCTATCCCCATCTCCGAAATCGAGTACGCCGCCGACGCCGCCGCCTCCGCCGGCGACCCCAAACTCTACAACCACCACCACCCCAAATCCACCCTCCACCGAGCCCGCACCGCTCCCGCCATTACCATCCTCCACCCCTCCGCCTCCGCCGCCGACCTCCCTCAGTCGCCGGAGACCTCCTCCCCGAGCTCCATCCTCAAATCCGCCGCCCTCCTCCTCCTCATCTACCTCTCCCTCGGCGTCCTCGTCTACTCCCTCAACCCCGAGGGTTACTCCGGCACCGACACCCACCCCGCCGTCGACGCCCTCTACTTCTGCATTGTCACTCTCTGCACTATCGGATACGGCGACATTGCGCCGCTCACGCCGCTGACAAAGGCGCTGTCTTGCGCATTCGTGCTCGTTGGGTTTGGGATTATTGATGTGTTGCTGTCGGGGGCGGTGAGCTATGTGTTGGATGTGCAGGAGGGGATGATTATGGCGGCGAGCGCGAGGGGTAGGGCCGGGGCGGTTAGTTATATTTTTGATGCTGAGAAGGGGAGGATGAGGATAAGGATGAAGGTATTGTTGCTTTTGGTTGAAATTGTTTGATTTTGATTTTTGATTTCGGTTTTGCGATTTGGGAGCTTGTGCTTGTTGAATATTTTGTGAATTAGGGTTCTTTGAAGTGATATGACCGGGTTTTAGTGCCGGTGTGCAAGATTCTTATCCAAGTTAGTAAAATTGGATAGCGAGTTTCACAATCATCCGAAATGGTGACAGTTCTCTTGAAAATTTCACCATGGATACGAAAAGCTTACTCGTAAGATTTGTAGACACTTGTAGGGAATTTAGTCATCCTTAGTACTTCATCATACTAAAAATGGAGTAAATTTCCTTTGCATGACTCATGGCATGCGATACACTGAAAATTTTCAAGCAACCAGTTATAATAACCCATAAACTTGATAATGGCTTTTGTAATTACAAATCTTATTACATAAATTATTATGTCATGCTTAGACCTTTTACTGGCCAAAACTACTAAAAAGTGTCAAAATTAAGTGCCATCAACATAAGCCAGCATCTGAACTTTCAACTAAATTATTATGTCATGTTTGGATTGTGAATGCCACCAATTTCTATATTCTTTGGTTGATTTGTTATGAGAAATTTTGTGAAAAATCTCTTCAAATTATGATGATGAAAGTAATCAAGGCCGGATATAATTATCTGCGTGGCCCAAAATTTTAGGAAGAGTTCAAGTTTTCTTTTAAGAGCTTAAGCTCATGTATCTTGTTGCAAAATGCTTAAGGGAGCTTGATACTAGATAACTGAATACATTTCCTTTCTATATCTCACGGCATGCAAACATTGGAATCATTCAGACACCCTACTGTACTATAGTAACCCATGAACTTCATCTAGCTTTTGTAATCACAAAAACTTAATTAGGTAAAATTTTGTCTTGCTTAGACCTCTTATGACCCAATAGTAGTAAAAGTTTCAAAATTAATTATCATCAACGAAAACCAACATCTGAACTTTTAACTAAAAACTTTAACAGGTTGCACTAGCAGTTGGTGTTGTAATTCTTTGTATTGGGGCAGGGACATTGGCATTGTACCACATTGAGCACTTGGATTGGATGGACTCCGTTTATTTGTCAGTGATGTCGGTTACAACAGTAGGGTATGGGGATCGAGCATTCAAGACTTTGGAAGGAAGAGTATTTGCTTCATTTTGGTTGTTGGTGTCGACGCTTGCAGTTGCAAGGGCCTTTCTTTACTTGGCAGAGGCGAGGATCGATAAGAGGCATCGAAAGATTGCAAAGTGGGTGTTGCAGAGAGATTTGACTGTGGAGGATTTGTTTGCTGCTGACATTAATCAGAGTGGATTCATCAGGTTAGGTTTCAATTAAGCTTATGCTGCATTACCACTTTATTAGCCTTTTGCTCACAGTATGTGATTGTTTTGGGCATAAATATTGATATGATTTACTATCGATTCATCACTTGGTTCCAAATGTTAGGCTAAGCTTCATGAATGCAAGCTGATTCTAGCTCTTTCGTTGTAGACTTTGTGTTTGTGTTCATAGCATACTGTTTGAGGATGAAATTGTTAATAGGGTCATATTTTGAGTTATAGTTGTCCCACTGCAGTTCACATTTATGTTTGAAGGTTTAAACATCTTGGAGTTCTTGATCTAACTGATACATGCAGATTATTTGTTTCTTTTTAATAGTAAAGGATGTAAAGTTATTTGTGTCTAATCATGTGTGACATTCCTATTTAAATTTGATCTTCTAGAATTGTTAGCATTTGTGAATATTTCTTCCTATAGATGCTTCTAGAATGCTTATCCAATCTTTCTCTTGTTTTAGCTTGTGAAATTCTGGCTTAGACTGAGTCATATGCATGTGTCGCTTAGATGCAAATAACGAAACTGTAAGTAATTGTTACAAAAACAGGTGATATTTAATTACTCTTTTAATCCTGAGTGTTTATTGTCTTTTTTAAGTAGACAAGGCCCTTGACGGGTCCGAATGAAAAAGAATTCTTGCAGCAATAGTTTTCATCGTCTTCATTCACATACTTCAGATGCAATTTGGTCAGGTTAGGGAGTTTGAAATAGATTGTCTTATATTGGCTGCTGATTAGAACCTTTTGGGATTGTGGAGAATAAAGAAGCAAGGAACTAGATGCTCCTTGACCAAATGTTCATATTAATTGTTTGGTGTACCTGCATTGATTTGTTTACTTCATAGAGGTTGAGTTTTAGATTAGTTTAAGCTCAACAGGAAGAAAGGTAAGCTTACCAAACTCGGGTACCATGCAGACTAAAAAGATGCAAAGATGCTTGTAACTCAACAGTTCTTTAGGGACAAGATGTAGATGTTCATTAAAAAGGCTTTTGTAGAAACCCCTTCTTTTTTTAATTCCAATTTCCAAAATAAAATAATTCTGTATAAGAGATCTAGAGATAGACCTAAAAGAGATTGGTTGGAAGCAACTAACGTCCAACCAAGAAGGATGTTCTGATATGATAATAGTTAAACTTATTTATGGAAGAGATAACCAAAATAAAACTTTTTAGTGTAAGAAAAGGCTTCATGTAGCGGACCCCAAAAATTTGGGACATAGGCTTTGTTGTTGTTGTTGTTGTAATACTAGGTTGCATAGGTACAGGTACGGGTATGGACACGGGTACGGGGACATGGCTCATATATATATATATATATATATATATATATATATATATATATATATAT
>BQKN01064739.1:154707-196990 GCA_022839385.1 Asparagus kiusianus
CCCCCCCAGAAATAAACGAAAGAGATAGACTAGGAGAGAACGAGTTAGTTTATCTGGAATGAGCAAAAGTTATTCTGAACACTTAAATTGAAACAACAGTTTATTGGAAAGAAGATAAATAGAAGATGAGTTTCTAGACAAGTGTAGGTTCTCCTTGATTAAATTGATTAATTTGATTCATATGCGTACATACATACATACAAATACATACGTATACAAGAATATTCTAAATCCTTCACTGTCCTATAAATTTCATTTCACTAGCTCAGTTGCCTACCCTTCATATCACATTTCTTTAGTATTAACATTATATTTAAGTCGCTTTCTCTTCACCTACCCTCGTTTTATTCGGGTAGCTTAGAATTAAATTAGTAGGTGTTGTACTAATTAAACTTTCGGTTACCTTCTTTGAGCATACAAAAAATTGATCATAAGTGTGATGGACATGGTTACAACTTATGATACTTCCTTTCATATAGAGATGTTGTTAAAGTTTCGGTTGGTGGGCAGGCGACACGTTTTTAGGTATGTTCAAGTTTTAACATATTGGATGCCGAAGAGAGTAACCAAACCTGACATCAGTGTGAGAGTCTGATAAATGAACACTCGAAATAAACAACATGCCATTATCCACAATCAGACACAAAAAGGTAAGTTCAACCATATCCTGAGCCTACATCCATGAGTAAGAAGAATATATATTCCACTATATCAACAAGAAAAGAAACAATGCACGGTGGTTCTCAAAACTTCTCAAACAAGAATGAGAAAACACAAGGGTTGCTTTAGAAGAAAGGAAATAATGTACAGTGGTTCTCTGAACTTATCAAACAAGAATGAGAACTACATATGTTACCTTACAGGTTCCAAACATACTGGTCATTTATAGAATCACTTCCCAACCAAGAGTA
Organism: Asparagus kiusianus; assembly: GCA_022839385.1. Taxonomy (NCBI): domain Eukaryota; kingdom Viridiplantae; phylum Streptophyta; class Magnoliopsida; order Asparagales; family Asparagaceae; genus Asparagus; species Asparagus kiusianus. The sequence continues at coordinate 155,619 of BQKN01064739.1, forward strand.
TAATAATTCAATTTCTAATGCACTGTAGAATGTTGAACAAATCAACTAAGATGACTTCTCCAAAAACCCTAAATTCTCCTCTCTTTCTCTTATCTCTCCGTCAACACTCCATTCTTGAATGATGATGATATGAATTATAAAAACCTCTTCTTCATTTCAGCTTAAAGTCATATATGACTTGCTTGCCTACCCAAAACCAAATGGGCTAAACTATTTTGTGTTATATTTCTTGACACAAGCCGCTAAAAGTGGTCTCTGGTCACATGGAAGTGGATCAGAGACTGAAAGATCAACCATGCTCAGTTCCAGGATTCTGGGTTCGCTTCTTTTTGAGGGTGCTGCAAAGCAAGATATGGAGTCTTCTTCTTTAGATTTGAGAAGAATTCATTCGGAAGAAAGATAACTATTTCATCTACTGCAAAGTCTACAGGAAGAAGGCGAATGGGATTTTGATTTCTTAGGGTCGGAGCGAGCGAAGAGAAAGAGGTATTTTTGCTCTCAATTCAAGCTTCACCCTTTGTTTGGTGACTTAATAGTAGGATTCGACTTGGCAACCTGATTCGAGTTCTCTATGCATAATAAGGCTCTACTTCGACTAGAGTGTGCTGTCCACTCATGGATATGGATCCAAATTCAATAATCTCCCCTTTCGTGTCTATGAGGGGCAATGTCCATGAGTAACAACTAGAATCCATGCCAGCCACATTCTGGCGAAATATCTGATTTCCCTTCTGAATGCTCTTTGTCGATATATCAACTCCATTAGAATTTACATAACAACACTTGCATCTTAAACGATTTAACACTTGTTTCACCTTGCCTGTAAGGGATCATTTGGTGATCTTCCTAAGCGCGACAGTCTATACATTTATATAACCTTCTTTATATTTGAGAAGAAGAGGTGCATGTTGCACATCCTGGAGCATGAGCTTATAGCCAAGTTTGGTCTCAACTTGGACATGACTAACACCAACAATTTTCGAAGTACCTTTCTTACCTATCCTCACAATAACATAGTCACTGAATTTGTAGGATACAAACATATCTCTTTGAGGAGTAACAAAGTAAGAGGCCCCCATGTTTATCACTCAGTCCTTGTCTTGACTCGCAACAAAAGCTTGATTCATTGCCACTAGTAGAGACAAGAACTATGTCTCCTTCAATTTAGTTGTGATGTTTTATATAGAGTTTAGACTTTTCTTTATTTGTCCTCCCTTTTGTTCATTTTTCTAACTATATCAAATATTATTGATGTGCCCCACCATTTTTTTCTATGAATTTGGACCTTCTCAGTAGTGATGACCACTACTTTAGATCACATTTGTCGATTATCTAGATTATCTAGCGAGTGATTATGATTTATTCTTAATCTAGCACTCACCATACTTCCATGAATTGCACTGATATCTAATTTGCACTTAAAAAAAATTCTTAACCATCAATTAGATAATCAATGATAGTGATAGGTGGTCCCACCGCTACTCTTTTTTTGGGTTGGTAAATATATTATGTTCCATAATAATACATTACTGATGTGTTAAGCATAGGAATATATATCGCTAACAACTATCATATATCAATTATTAGTCAATGATGTCGTATAATAGCGGGGTGTTAGGTTTATTGGGCATACGGAAGAAAGAAAAAAATCTGAAGGATTACGATGCCAAGCCAGGTTGAGGTCGTGGTTGGTCAATTCAAGTCCATTTTTTTTAACAAGTTATCTAATATTGTTTTGCTGCCATGCATATATCATCAACTTCGCAACTCTAGTCAAATTTTCAGCTTTTAGTTACACATTTTGCATATACCTCAATACTTGTTCTCAGCTTCTGAAGTTCCATTTATTATGTAGACCCGTAATGTGATCAAGGATATAGATTTACTGATTTAATCTTGCCCAAGTATTACTTTTACCAAGTTGTATGTTGTCATACATCATTTCCGTACCTTCTCTGGATTTGTACCTTTTCTGGAGCAAATATTATGTATGTGATATCTTTGATGTGTACTCTCTTAACAAGTAGCCGAGTTTTATTGTGCATATGGAAAAAAGAAAAAAAATCTGAAGGATTATGATGCCAAGCCAGGTTGACATCGTGGTTGGTCAATTCAAGTCCAATTTTTTTAACAAGTTATCTAATGTTGTTTTGCTGCCATGGCATATATCACCAACTTCGCAACTCTAGTCGATTTTCAGCTTTTAGTTGCACATTTTGCATATACCTCAATACTTGTTCACAGCTTCTGAAGTTCCATTTATTATGTAGACCCGTAATGTGATCAAGGATATAGATTTACTAATTTAATCTTGCCCAAATAACTTTTTACCAAGTTGTATGTTGTCAAACATCCTTTTCGTACCTTTTCTAGATTTGTACCTTTTCTGGAGCAAATGTTATGTATGTGATATCTTTGATGTGTGCTCTCTTAACAAGAAGCTGAGTTTTAGTATGTTGCTTCAAACTGTTTTCAGTAAATCAGAGTTTGTGATCTACAAGCTCAAGGAGATGGGAAAGATTGGGGAGAAAGACATCCTACAAATCTGCAACCAATTTAACAAGCTCGACATTTGTAATACTGGGAAGATAACTCTCCAAGATCTATGGCATAGCAGCAGCAGATGACCATAAAAATGGGAAGGTACTGGTCAAAGCCTTCTCCATGCGCTGATTACTGTATATTCAAAGTACAAGTTCTACGTGTAGAAATTGCATGGATAGTAAATATATTCGGTTACTTAATACGGAGAAAAAAAAAGGACGTTGAAGGAACAAAGCTCAGCCAAGAAGCTGGAAATCCATTTTAATTCTGGTCGATTCTTTGCTATCTCGGAAGTTGGTACGTACCAAACCTTCTACTCTGAATTTTCTAGTGATGTCACCTTTGTTGGCAATATTGGGTACTTGAAAGGAATGCTCAAGGCAAAGTGAAAGAATACTGTTACTTGTTAGTATGAGCATGAACAGAAATTCAGAAAGTAAAGGACCAGACCTGTATTCATTATGGATTACAATGTAACAAGTTGATGCATTTTTGTACAAAGTTCCATCGGTGAATGAGGCATGAATGTAAATGGATGACAGTCAGAACTGAGCAGTTGTATTGAGTTTGTGAGGCAGTGGAAAAAAAATCTGCCTGAAGAAGTGTAGATATACATTAAAAATTGATGGGTTAAAATTAAGAGTAAATGTTTAAATGTTCCTAATTATTCACATGGTATGAGTTATGTATAGGCAAGGGGGACTCAGTAATGGTGTTACTGTGTCATAGTGGTCGTTGCTTTTGGAAAATTTTTGCCAAATATTCTGTGTTATTTCGTTTTAGCGTTAAAGGAAAGCTCATTATCGATGCCTGATTATGGAGGAACACATGAAGTGATGTACATCTGAAAGGAAAATTTCTTTGTCATAGCACCACATGTGACAACTCTTGTAGTGGCATATCTGAAAGCCTGTTGTCCACTATATGATATGTGATGCCTACAGGTTCTAGATACCAAAAAGCCCTTGCGCACTCTTTTTTTTTTGCTAGTATCTTTTTCAGATACTCTGACTTTGCTCACATCCTAAGGATTTCCCATTAAATAGAAAAATAATCGGAATGTGGCCTTCAAAGCCAAGTCTTGTTGAACCCACCAATAACGCACAAACTCTATATAATTCTCCATATTGTGGATCATTTCCCCTAACCTCCATCCTCTTCTGCCATGGATTTCATTGTGACCAAGTCCTCCCAGTCCATGGTTTGCCCAGCGAGCCCAACTCCGTCAGTAACCCTTGACCTGTCCACAATTGATCGTCTTCCAGGCCTGAATGCCAAAGTCCGAACCTACCATGTGTTTGGGTCCGGTTCAGGGTCTGGGTTGACACCTGCTAAGGCCATAAGAGAGGCATTATCTAAGGCATTGGTGTATTACTATCCATTAGCCGGTCGACTTGTCAGGTCTAGCGACGGCAATCTCCAGATCGAGTGTAATGCTCAGGGTGCATGGTTCATCGATGCAACTGCCAGTTGTAGGCTCGAAGACATCAATTACCTCAGCCATCCTCTCGTGCCAACGCATGACCAGCTTCTTCCTGATCCTCAACCTGAAATTGGTCCCTCTGATGTGCTTGTCCTAATGCAAGTGACACAGTTTACATGTGGAGGATTTGTGATTGGACTTGAGAGCTCTCACGCTGTCTTGGATGGTCTTGGGTCTGCTCAGTTCTTGAACTGTGTCGCAGAATTTTCTCGAGGACTAGAATCCCCCACGGTTGAGCCTGTCTGGTATCGTGAAGCTATTCCGAAACCACCAGGAGTTGCATACGTCCCATTTGATGCTTCTCCTCCATTCCCAATGCCAAGCTACATGCTAGAACAGGCCATTATTGATGTCTCCCTGGACGATATCAGTTGCTTCAAAAGCCAATTCTTCGAGCTCACGGGCGAAAGATGCTCCGTGTTTGATACTCTAGTTGCTAGAGTCTGGCAACGTAGAACACGGGCCATAAAATTGGATCCAGATGTGCAAGTCAAGCTCATTTTCTTCGCCAATGCACGACTGCTCGTGCAGCCGGCACTGCCTGTAGGTTTCTATGGCAATTGTTTCTTTCCTGTTACAGTTACAATCACAAGTGAGAAGCTTGTATCTGCTTCGATTGTTGAGGTTGTCAAATTGATCAAAAAAGCAAAAGCAAAGCTGCCAGTGGAGTTTGCTCGGTGGGCAGCAGGAGAAGGCGAGGATCCGTATGTCCCTTCGCTGGGTTACACCACGCTATTTGTCTCGGAATGGGGTCGACTGGGTTTCAAGGAGATCGATTATGGATGGGGAACGCCAATACAGGTTGTGCCGTTGACGTACTCTGACTTGATTCCAGTCTGCATCTTGGGATCACCCCCGGCGCCAATGAAGGGAGCAAGGTTTATTGCGCAGTGTGTGGAGGAAGAGCACCTGAAGGAATTTAAAAAATATATGATGAATCATAAGTAGTTAACCGATAGTAATGGTGTTGAGGTTGTTCTTTGCAAATAAGTTTGGAAAACAATGATTGTGATGGTGTTGATCTATGATTGCAAGCATGAACTTAATAGAAAAACAATGGAAGTCTAAGCTTTGCAAGATTGGAGGGGTCATTCCTATTGAAGTGTTATTTATGGGTTGTTCCCTTTTGGCATGGTCCATTGAGGCACTTATTCCCCTTGTAATGACAATGCGTCACATTATAGTTAAGAAATTATCTAACTTCGTTTGCTAGTAATCAGGGGGGAAAACTTTATAGCCTGTTCTTCATTCTACATGTTGCCAACTATACCATAAATTAGACATAGGGTTATTTGACATACACCCTCGTATTAGGATTTTGCCATTTATTAGCTCCGGACTATTTAATTAGCATATATATACACATGACCTTTTTGCCCTTAGGAGGTTTATCTGTGAACACGCCTGCGTGCACGCGCGCGCACGCGCGCGCACACACTCTCTTTCTCTCCCACCCTTTCTTCGATCACACGAGGTAATAGAAGGCAAGAAAAGTTTTGGGGGAGGGGGGTTGTTTTGGGGGTTGGGGATCAAGTACAAGAAAGTAAGAGCGAAATGACAAGTGCAAGAAAGTGAACTAGGAAGCTAAAGACAAAAATTTGTAGCAGATAGGTCCTATAAAAAGTTACAAAATAATTCAGTTAGGGGATACACTGATGCATATTAGAGTGGTGCGGATCAGGATTAGGAGACTCATTTGTGCACCTAAACTTCGAAAAACTACAATTTTCAATTTAGATGTCTGATCGAGGTGATCCAGGTGTCTATAGAAAGTACTTACGAAGCACACGACATGGCAAATGGGAATCCAGATATTGAACTTTGAAGGTTTTTCTTCGTGCATTTTTGTCGCGTCAACATACATTCTAATAAAATATCGCGGGGATAATCAATCGCTACCTCTCTATATTACAGGATATGTGTCAGCAATTAACCCTTAAAACATACAATTGATAACTAAATCATTGGTTACCACACACGTTGTAGCTAGCTACATCAGATCCTGCAATCAAGCACATAGTTGACGCAGTCGTTTATCGTAGAGCCACACAGAGCACCGCACCTGCATCACTGCAAAGTGTATGGTCGGCAACTTAAGACTCACTGGATGTGGCACACAAAGGCAGTCGTCCTCTAATCGCACTCACAAAATACCGTGATTAAAGCTGGGACCGGCGTTCCACATATATGAAAGCTATAGTATACGCTAACAAAGTGCTCCGCGTTCCCTATGAAAGAGATCGTAGTTAGGAGAAAGAAGTGTGAACGTGGGGCAATGGACGCGGTTTCATCTCCACGTGAAGTGACACGAAGCCCACGAAGGCCTGTGAACCGTTTTTCACCTAAGTATATATATCAACTTGATTATTTTTTAGGGTGTGCAAAAAGGAGGTTTGTGATTTGTTTGGCGGCTGCAGGGTGAAAAGGCAGAGGACATTGCCGTGTGGTTTCGTGCAAGAATTTTTCTTCCAGCTGTGAGTAATTAATTCTTTTCGACAGAGGAGAAATTGTTGAGCAGGGAAGAAAGTGCCGACTTTGAGAGAGTTTTTTTGTGCATCATTTTGTAGAGAGATGTTGTGAGGGATTTGAGAGTTTGTTTGAGGGTTTAGGTTGTGAGTGATTGTAAACCCTAGTTGTAATCTTTCCCTCTAATAGTAGATCTCCCCCCTCCTTGCCCCATGGACGTAGGCTATTTGCCGAACCACGTAAAATTGGTTGTCTTGCTATTTGTGTGATTTGTAATAGCTTTTAGGTTTCCTTGACAGGTCAATCCTAGAACTGATGAGAGGAAGAGCTGATATCTCACTTGCTTGAGATATTTTGCTTCAGATTCTTGTTTCCTTAGTGAGACGAGAATTCTTATTGCGATCTGACTCTCTTGTTGTGCTGTCGAAGTGCTGCCAAAATTTTCGCTGCGCGCAACAAGTGGTATCAGAGCTCAGATTTTAGATCTAGGGTTTTGGAGTTTGGTGGAGGAAGATTCTTGTGTGAAGCTTGGTTCTTGGAGTTCTAGGCTTCGGTAGAGATAGTATTAGGAGTTACCGTTGGAGATTTCGCTTTCCTCATGTGGATAGGAGATCTATTTGGAATCCTCCGATCTAGGGTTTAGTTGGGTGGTTCCTAATTTTTATCAAATTTGTTCTTTCTCTACAATTTGAAGTTAGTTTAATTTTTATCAAATTTATTCTTTCTCTACAATTTGAAGTTAGTTTGCAATGGGAGAAGAAGGTGAAAGCAGCAAGTCGATGGCGAGTACAATACAAGTTGGTTTTCAGAACACTAAGATTAGTGTGGTAAAGTATGACGGTAAAATCAACTTTGGTTTGTGGATGAGCGACGTACATGATGCGCTTAATGCTCAGAATTTGGAAGAGACCATCATGGTCCACGAGAGACCACCTAAATATGAAGAGGCGGTATGGGAGAAGATGAATAGGAACGCTTGTGGGGTGATCAGGTCCTGTTTGGAACAGGAACTGAAATATGATGTGATTGGGGTGACGTTTGCAATAAAGATGTGGGAAATTCTCAACAACAAGTATCTCACAAAGAGTGTTGAGAACAAATTACACTTGCTGCGAAGACTCTTCAGATTTTAGATATCCAGAGGCACCTCGCTAGCGGCTCATGTGAATAACTATACTAAGTTGTTGTCGGACTTAGCGAATATTGATGAGAAGATATCGGATGAGTACAAGACTATTATTTTGTTGGGCTCCTTACCGGATGAGAAGTATGATACCTTCGTGCTCACTTTGTTGAACGGGAGATCTTCTATCAGCTATAGTGAAGTGACTAACGTTTTGACGAACTACAATTTGAGGAGGAAGGATAAGGAGACTTCCCGCGCTAGTACTTCAGGAGAGGCCTTGTCGACGAGAGGTAGAAGTCCATATCCGAAAGGTGGTAATAGAGGAAGATCAAAGTCAAGAAGCCGCCACCAATTAGTAAAGAACCAATGTGCATTCTACAAGGAGCAGGGACATTGGAAGAGAGACTGCCCGAAGCTCAAGAAGAAGAAGAATGGCAAGAAAAAAGGCCCGAAGGCTAATGAGGTGAACGTTGCGAAAGGCGATGATTCCGATGATTCGTGCTTTTCTCTACTGATAACTCCGGAGGTGAACCATATGGATGCATCAGATTGGATGCTTGATTCCGGTGCTACTTATCATGTGACCCATAGGCGAGACTGGTTTGCATTTTTTGAGAAAGTCGACGGGGGTGTTGTTGTCATGGGAAATGATCAATCCTGTGGCGTTTGTGGGATAGGTACCGTGCAGATTAGGATGCACGATGGAGTAGTCCATGAGTTAAAGGAGGTGAGATTTGTTCCTCAACTAAAGAAAAATCTTATCTCAGTTGGAGCTTTGGAGGCGAAGGTATTCAAGGTACTTTTGAAAACGCTGTAGCGAAGGTTACTAATGGATCATTGGTGGTGATGAAGGGAGTCCGCAATCAGAATTTGTATTATCTGAAGGGAAGCACCGAGATTGGCCAGGTTACTTTGGCTATTTCAGAAGCGGACATGAGCAGACTTTGGTACTATAGGTTGGGGCACACAAGTGAAAAGTCACTACAGGCATTATGCAAGCAGAGGCTATTGAAGGGAGTCAAGAGTGGAAAGATTGAGTTCTTGGAGCACTGTGTTCTTGGCAAGAAAACGAAGGTGAAGTTCGGGACTGCCATCCATAGAACGAGGGGCATCCTGGACTATGTGCCCACAGATGTTTGGGGTCCCATCAAGATTGCATCACTTGGTGGTAGACATTGGTTCGTCACTTTTGTAGATGACTATTCTAGGTGTACACCATGACGAAGAAGAGTGAAGTCTTAGATTTGTTTGTGGAGTGGAAGAAGAGATTAGAACTGCAGACTGGGAGAAAGATCAAGACGTTGTGATCCGACAACGGTGGTGAGTATACTTCAGACCCCTTTTTGCAGCTATGTTGAGACGAGGGCATAGAGAGGTACTTCACGGTTAGTCATACACCGCAATAAAATAGGGGTGGCAGAGAGATTAAATCGGTCTTTACTGGAAAAGATCCGATGCTTATTGTCGCAGAGTGGTTTGGAGAAGATCTTTTAGGCCGAGGCACTTACATATGCGAGCCACCTCATTAATAGACTACCTTCATCTACGATTGAGGAGAAAACCCCTATAGAGAAGTGGTCGGGAGAGCCAGCAGCGATTATGACCAGCTTAAGGTATTCGGATGCCCTGCATTTTATCATGTGAGAACAAATAAATTAGAACCTCGAGCTAGGAAGGCCATATTTGTAGGATTCAAGCGCGGTGTCAAGGGATACAAGTTTTGGGATCCAGTTGATAGGAAGATTGTGCTGAGTAGGGACGTCACGTTTGATGAGGCTTCTATCTTGAAGCTTCCTAACTCTCATCAGGTGGAGAGCGACCCGACGGAGGAGATATCACAGGTAGTGGAGATCGATGCAGCTCCACATTATCCAGATGGTACAATATCCATTAGAGTGAAGACTGAGGTGACGCCAGGCGAGCACGATGGTGATACGGAGGATACGGGTATTAATATGCAGGATCAGTGACCGACGGCTCAGGTTCAGGATTCGATTGCGGTTTGGAGACAGAGGAGAAACATACAGATACCAGTACGGTATGCCGATACAGTTGCGTATGCACTTCCGGTGGAGATTATCGATGAGTTAGTGCCTACTACATTCAGAGAGGCCGAGCAGAGTTCGGAGACTGATTCGTGGTAGGTGGCTATGCAGGAGGAGATGAAATATCTTCATAAGAACGATACATGGGAGCTTGTTGAGCTTCCAAAGGGGCGGAAGGCAATTGGTTGCAAGTGGGTATACACGAAGAAGGACGACATTGAGGGCACTCCATTGAGCTTCAAAGCTAGGTTGGTTGCGAAGGGCTATGCACATGAGGAATGTATTAACTATAATGAGGTTTTCTCTCTGGTGGTGAAGCATTCTTCAATTCAAATTTTGTTAGCTTTGGTGGCACAATATGGATTAGAGTTAGATCAGTTGGATGTGAAGACGATATTTCTTCATGGTGATCTTGATGAAGAAATATATATGACTCAGCCATTGGGATTCCGAGCTGCAGGGAAAGATAAGTTGGTTTGCAGGTTGAAGAAACCGTTATACAGTTTGAAGCAATCTCCTCGACAGTGGTATAGGCGATTTGATGGTTTTATGATTGGTCATTCGTACCCTCGGAACCAATTTAGGAGTCCATTTGAAGCTTTCAGCTGGTCTTTTACCAAAGTTAGTTGAAGATCGAGAGTTGATGTCGAAGGCTCCATATGCGAGCGCGATTGGGAGTTTGATGTACGCGATGGTATGTACGAGACTGGATTTATCACAGGCAGTGAGCATGGTTTCGAGATACATGCATGATCCAGGACCAGGTCATTGGGACGCCGTGAAATGAATTTTGAGGTACATTAGAGGTACGCTTAATGTTGGTTTGGTTTATGAGCGGGACACTACAGGTGGGCAGTTATGCATTGGTTATGTTGATTCGGATTATGCCGGTGATTTGGATAAGCGCCGGTCTACTACGGGGTATGTGTTTACTTTGACCCGTGCGCCGATGTGTTAGAGATGCACCTTACAGTCTACGGTGGCTTTGTCTACGACGGAGGCAGAGTATATGGCAGTTACGGAGGCTGTGAAGGAGGCTATTTGGCTTCGAGGACTTTTGGAGGAACTTGGTATATCGCAGAGGTCCGTCACTATTCATTGTGATACCATGATTGCTATCTATTTGGTGAAGAATCAGGTTTTTCATGCGCGGACGAAGCACATTGATGTTCGTTATCACTTCGTTCGTGATGTTCTTGAAGATGGCGATGTGGAGATTGTGAAGGTCTACACGAAGGATAATCCGACGGATATGCTCACTAAGGTGGTTCCTAGCAACAAGTTTGATCATTATTGAAACTTATTGCATATTCGTGATTGTTGAAGCCGTTGGTGGCCATTAAGGTGAACTACGTTCGGCTTGATTCCTTGGGTAAGAGGATACGTAGGAAGTCTTTCAGATGCAGCCGGTTTGGATTAGTTGATTTTGATGGGGGTGAGATTGTTTGGACCCTCGTTCGGGTTCTCGACTTGTTGTGCATTGAGTTCGTACTGGACACAATAAGTTGGGACATTTGGATGTTATGGTGTCGGCTCAGTTTTGGGAAAACTTTACCGAGGTGGAGAATTGTGAACGTGGGGCAGTGGACGCGGTTTCATCTCCGCGTGAAGAGACACGAAGCCCACGGAGGCCCATGAATCGTTTTTCACCTAAGTATATATATTAACTTGATTATTTTTTAGGGTGTGCAAAAAGGAGGTTTGTGATTTGTTTGGCGGCTGCAGGGTGCAAAGGCAGAGGAGATTGCCGTGTGGTTTCGTGCAAGAATTTTTCTTCCAGCTGTGAGTAATTAATTCTTTTCGGCAGAGGAGAAATTGCTGAGCAGGGAAGAAAGTGCCGACTTTGAGAGAGTTTTTTTGTGCATCCTTTTGTAGAGAGATATTGTGAGGGATTTGAGAGTTTGTTTGAGGGTTTAGGTTATGAGTGATTGTAAGCCCTAGTTGTAATCTCTCTCTCTAATAGTAGATCTCCCCCCTCCTTGCCCCGTGGACGTAGGCTATTTGTCGAACCACGTAAAATTGGTTGTCTTGCTATTTGTGTGATTTGTAATTATTTTTTAAGTTTCCTCGATAGGTCAGTCCTAGAACTAATGAGAGGAAGAGCTGATATCTCACTTGGTTAAGATATTTTTCTTCAGATTCTTGTTTCCTTGGTGAGACGGGAATTCTTATTGCGATCTGACTCTCTTGTTGTGCTGCCGAAGTGTTGCCGAAATTTCTGCTGCACGCAACAAGAAGAAGTCTAGTTAGTAGGTGTGGTATTAGGTAAGGTACCAACATCGTCATGTAACTTTCACTTCTATTAATTATGGTAAACTCGACTTATTGTAGCTTTTCAGATTTAGTTGCAACCGTTTGTCATTTCTTTTTTCTCCAATCGTTATCACGTTTAGGATATCTTTTTTGATCTATTGTGGGCTTTACATCATTGAAAGACAGAGAGAGAAGGCAAAGTTCTAGAGTTTGGATTTGTGAGAGGTTACATACAAGGATTTGATCCCTGGAGCCTCGAAAAGATCTCACTCGTCACGCACAATATCTCTGGATTGTTTTAGCTAGAAGAGTTGCCCTTGGATTCATCATCTACACCGTTTCTTCATCGAGCTACACTTATTCATCAAATGACGGTTTGTTTAACAAAAGTTTGTAAGATCTTTTATGTTTTCTGAGTTTTAACCATGGTTGTTTGGTTTTATCTTGAACTTATTTTTATGGCGTACTCAAGCCGGTTGGAATTGGGGATTGGGACTAGCTAGAATTAGGTGTTTGCTCATTGTAAAAAGTTAGGTTAGACGACTGGTTTTTGGTAGACTCCAAGGCGCAGTCTTGTAAGCTTACTAAATTGGCTTTGTGATTCAGGAGAACTATTTTGAAGGGTGAGGAAGTTCATTCATAAGAAAGGAGAGTGGACGTAAGATTGTTATCTGAACCATTGTAAAATCCTGTGTGTTCCTAGTTGGTTGCTATTTGTGTCTGATCATTGTTGATCGATTTTATTTTATTTTGCTGTATATCCTATGTTTTTAGCAAAAAACGTTGGCAACCTTATTCCCCCCTCTCCTTAGGCTTGCATCTCAGTTCCAACATAGCTCCAAAATGGCTGAAATAAAGCAAGAGCTATTTCTTGCTATTTCCAAACAAAAAAGATAGTTGTTCCTCCAAAAGAGCTACTTTCACTACTTTCTAAAACATTTGTTGTGGCGCCTATGTGACGCCTCTATTTCTTAATAGTTCCCCCCCTCCTCCGGTCTCTGAAACAACTCAGAAGTTGAAGAAACTACATATGTGCTACATATGCAGATTGGGTACCCGTGAGAATAGGGATTCCTCAGAAGTCCATCAGAATCCCCACCCTATCTCTCTTGTGTGACTCTCACCATCATCATTATCAAATTTTGTTAAAGCAGATATTGTTTGTTATTCCCTTGCTTCTTATATTGGTTATGTTTCTTATTACTCGTCTAGAGCACTAATTAATGGAGCTCTATTTGATCTAATGATCTCGCAGAAGCAGAAGTAGAATCAGTTGCATGCTATAATGTAGAATATTGGCGGAATGTGATCCTTAATAGTTCATTGATACTTCCAACATTTTTGTTATATATCTCAACCTCTTGATTATCCGTTGTACGATCTCCTCTATACTAGGGGGTGGAGAAACGAATAGAGTTGATCAAAGTGGAGTCGGTGAGGGACATCGTTCCTATTCAAAGCAGAGCATGTAACATATCCTCATTTGTGTCTGAAAGGATGCTAGAACACAAAGAAAAACCTAGCCACGTACGAATTAGTAAAAGAAAAATGAAGCACAAAGAATTGTTGTTAGTGAAGTGCAATTTACATGGAGAATAAATATCATTAGGATACATAATTGGATGCGTACAAAGTTGTACTTTAACCGCTCAACAAAGAGGCCCCGAAAGCAAAATTGAATTTTACAATTTGTATGGTGAAGATATTTTTGTATTTTATATTATGTAGATAAAACCTGTATGCTATAAAATATGTATCTGTAACTTCCTATAATTTTTGTATCCAAAGGATATAAAAATAACAAGATCAGCGAGGTGAGTTAGGGTTTAGCATATTAATTATTAGCGGAATCATTACATCGATGTGGTTTTGTGATTATTTCTTCTTTATTTTCGTTTTTTTCCATCTACCTGTGATTATTATTCTGCAGTGTTGCTAAGGACTGGTATCAGTATGGTGCTCTTTTTTTTTTCTTTGGAAAGGATTATTGTTGGAACAATTGTAATGATCCACCTTTTGCTATATACTTTTCTCTCCAAAAAGAGGCTAGGGCCAAACCTAACCCAAGGCTAAACCTAGCCCAATTTTAAGGAGTTGGCAAACAAGCCCTAAAATAAACGATGAAGCTATTCTCACCTAAAAACTTAAATTGCTCTACTTAAGTCTTACTCTTTTTAATTCATTATCATACACGTAGATAATCACAAAAGCTAACACAAAAACGCAATATATGCCTTCATCAGTAAAAAAGTTTATCATGTAAAATGAAAAGATATGTCCTACTTAGATATCCCGTCCCTAGTTTTTAAAGTCATTAAATTAAAAATTAAGGTCCACATAACAACTTTTCGTACTTATTTGTTTATCTTTGATCTTCGTTCATGTACAGGTAGGACATGGGGTCATGTATGTTTAAGTATATAACATTAAGGAAAGTTGTGATGTTACTGTCATTACAAAGAACATAATACATACTAATATACGAGGTTTATATGTGGTCTAATAACCTAAACAATGTGGGACTAAAGTAGTCTATTTAAAAAAAAAAATCAAATGCTAAAAGCCCATGTTGGATAGCGGATTCCTAATCTATTTTTGTAACATGAGGTTATTAGGATTCCTAATCTATTTTGGTAACACGAGGTTATTAGAATTCCTAATCTAGTTTGGTAATAGGTTATTAAGATTCCTAATTTGATTTGGTTTTTGGTTTAGAATTCCTAGCATGTTTATGATTTTAGGATTTCTATATATATGGAACAATTGGAAGAGAGAATTGAGAGAAGCAAATTGGGGATATTTGGAGCACAGAAAAGAGGTATTTTCTGAGCTATTTGTTTAGGGTTTTGTTTGGAGAGATTAAGAGCTTATTGGTGAGATTAGTTTGTTCCTTCGAGTGAGTTGTAATCTCAGTTTGTGCTCTTTCTCTATTAGTGAAAACCCCATCCCCTTTCTTGCCCCGTGGACGTAGGCAACTTGTCGAACCACGTTAAAATTGGTGTTTTGTTTGTGCATTGATATTTAGTTTGTTTGGCTCTCTTGGATTAGCGTTTGGTTTAGTTCCTCGACACAGCTTTTGGCACAACAATTTGGTATCAGAGCTCGGGCTACGCTTGGGCTATTTGGAGGAGTAGATCGATTTGGGAAGCTCGTCTAGGGTTTCAGTTAGTGAGAAAGGTGGGATCTTTTCGGTAAAGCTTCTTTCTTTTCTCAGTTTTGGATCTATTCTTCGTTTGTTTTCGCATTGGTTGTTGGTGTGTTGAGGATTATGGCCGAGAAAGAGGGAGTTGAGGGTAGTTCTTCAGGTGTGAAGACTGTCCAAAGTTTGAGTATCCACTCGATGGAGATTGACGTGGAGAAGTTCAACGGCACTAACAATTTTGGACTTTGGCGATGCGAAGTCTTGGATGCGCTCAATGTGCAGAATTTGGAAGATACGTTAGAGTTGGACGGGAAACCGGACGGCATTGATGAGAAGGTTTGGAAAAAGATGAATCAGACAGCGTGTGGTGTGATTAGGTCTTGTCTCACTCAAGATCTAAAATATAATGCGATGAATGAGACTTCTGCGAAGAAGATTTGAGAGGTCCTAGAGAGCAAGTACTTGACGAAGAGTGTTAAAAATCGCTTGCATTTGAAGAGGAGGCTTTATCGCTTCCAATTGAAGAAGGGGACATCCATTAGTGATCACATGAACCACCACATAAAGCTTCTTACAGATTTGGCGAATGTAGATGTCATTGTTGAAGATGAGGACAAGGCGTTGCTATTGTTGAGTTCCTTGCCCGACGAAGAATATAAGACGTTTGTCCTTACTCTTATTAATGGGAAGGCATCTCTTTTATATAGTGAGGTCATCGCTGCATTAGTGAATTACCAACTCAGGAAGAAGGACAAGAAGACTTCTATTGAGCCGGTAGCGGGGCATTAGTTGCAAGAGCAAAGGGTCCAAACCGAGGTAGAAGGTCACATTCTAGAGGAGCACATCTTGGAATTCGTAGGAACCAGTGTGTTTTTTGTAAAGAAGATGAATATTGGAAAGCTGAATGCCCAAAGTTGAATGATCAAGCCAGGAAGAATAAGGAGAAAGCTGTACAAGCTTCAGAGGTGAATATTGTCAAGACTAGTCAAAAATTCAGATTCAGATTCTTCAGGCTACTCATTATCTGCACTACCGTCAGTTTGTGTTGCCTACTCTACAGAGTGGATGTTGGATTCGGGCGCTACAAACCATATTTGCTCTAGGAGAGATTGGTTCTCCAGCTTTCAGGAGTTGAAAAGAGAGGATTTCGTGCTCATGGGGAATGATCACAAATGCTCTATTGGTGGTATTGGTACCGTTCGGATAAGGATGAGTGACGGGATGATTCGGGAGTTGGTTGGAGTGAGGTTCGTTCCTCAGTTGAAGAAGAATATTATTTTACTTGGAGCTTTGGAGACAGTAGGCTATAGGGTGACATTGGAGGATGCACGCTTGAAGGTTACTTTTGGGTCCACGATTGTGATGAAGGGCGTCAGAAGGAGTAACTTATACTATTTGCTTGGAGGCACGGTGATTGATAGAGCTCTGATGACTTCATTAGATTTGGCTAGATTGTGGCGTTGTTTGGTGCTGAGTTATTTGATTGGTGATGCCGTGCATAGGTTGTTGAGGAGTGCTTTGACCTGCAGATGGAAGTCCTTTGAGCACATTGGGATGAGCAAGACCGAGGTGGAGTTTGACGCTCCTATCCATTGAGCGAGGGGTCTTTTAGAAGGTTTTCAGTTAGGCATTTAGGGGCCTTCCAAGGAGGCATCATTGGGAGGTAATTGTTTTGTAGTTTCCGCAGTTGGTGATTGTTCTAGGCATTTTTGGGTCGCGACCAATTCCCATTGGTGTAAAGTCCTAGAAGTCACAACAATTGGAAGAAGTGTATTGGCAGAAAGATAACTCGTTGTTCTAGCTTTGATAGGGGTCCTTTCTTATGTTTGTACCGAGCTCACGGCAATAAGAGACACTTCATTGGTGTGGAGACTTTGGGGCGACAAGATGAGATGACAGTTTCGATGGGTCGTTTCTTTCTGGAGGAGGATCGGCGTTGGTTGTCGAGCATTGGTTCTGGAGCTTCGACATATTTGGGTCATCTTAGTCATAGGTCGCCGACTACTGCATTAGGAGTTATTTGATCTGGTGGAGCTGCTTCAGATTTTGGCCGGCATCGGATATTTGGTTACCCAGTATTTGGTCACATCGAGGATGTGAGATTTGATCCGATTGCGCGTTTGGGATTCGGAGGCTCATTTGATTGTCGTTTAGGAGATTCTGATTTTGTTCTGAGCAGGAATGTCACTTTTGACTCTCGGCAGGTGAAGAGTGTTGATCAGGTCGTTTGGATATCGCAGCAGGTGGAGGGTGATACTACTTCACGTTGGGTGAAACTTATTCCACATACTCCAAATCATACTGCGTCATTTGGGATTTCAGCTTAGGTGACACAGGTTGGGGATCATTTGATTTCGAATGCAGATGATGGATTGGTTTTGGATTCGGTTGCAGCTGGTGGACATGATTTGGATACGACCATTGGTTTACCTCAGTTGGAGGTGTTTGATTTGTATCAGTTTGGGGCCGCTATCAGTTGCAGATCCGTTGGCGATATTAGGGAAGAGTTGCAGACTTTTCTATTTGTTTGAGGGCCTTTGGAGGCCATTTGGGTGAACTACGTGAATGCTTGATTCCTTAGGAAAGAGGATACGTAGGCAGTCATTTATGATGTAGCCGGTTTGGTGAGTTGATACCGACATTTGGAGTTTGTTCACATTCTCGTTTGGGTTCTCGACTTATTGTGGATTGAGTCCGTTGTCGTGGATTTGTTCCACTTCGTACTGGACGCAATAAGTGAGACGTTTGGTTGGTATTGGTATCGGCTCAGTTTTGGGAAAACTTCACCGATGTGGAGAATTGGTGGATAGCGGATTCCTAATCTATTTTTGTAACATGAGGTTATTAGGATTCTTAATCTATTTTGGTAACATGAGGTTATTAGGATTCCTAATCTATTTTGGTAATAGGTTATTAGGATTCCTAATTTGATTTGATTTTTGGTTTAGAATTCCTAGTATGTTTATGATTTTAGGATTTCTATATATATGGAACAATTGGAAGAGAGAATTGGGAGAAGCAAATTGGGGATATTTGGAGCACAGAAAAGAGGTATTTTCTGAGCTATTTATTTAGGGTTTTGTTTGGAAAGATTAAGAGCTTGTTGGTGAGATTTAGTTTGTTCCTTCAAGTGAGTTGTAATCTCAGTTTGTACTCTTTCTCTATTAGTGAAAACCCCATCCCCTTTCTTACCCCGTGGACGTAGGCAACTTGCCGAACCATGTTAAAATTGGTGTTTTGTTTGTGCATTAATATTTAGTTTGTTTGGCTCTCTTGGATTGGCATTTGGTTTGGTTCCTCGACATAGCTTTTGGCAAAACAGCCCAAACACTAAAATCTAAAAACAAAACATTAGAAATTTGAAAACCCAAAACCAACATTAAAAATCCAAAAAACAATTAGTCCTCTCTCTCTCTCTCTCACTCTCTCTCTCTTAGGGGTGTGCAAACTGTCGGTCGGCTAGATTTTTACCAAATTTTGAATAATTGAACCCGTCCACCTATATAATTCAAAACCGAACTGAACCGTTGCAAGTCGCTTCGACTTGTTCGGTTCTAACTTCATCAAACTTGTTATCAAACAACAAAATGTGTTAAAGAAAAAAAAAAGATATCAAAATAGTAGGAGATTATGAAGCATTAAACACTGATATTGTTTTCACTCATAATGATTCATGTCCTAATAGTTACAAGGAATGAACTCACATCCATCCAAACAAAACGTAAGCATTTCTCAAGCATAAATTTTGAGTTCAAAAGTTTCATTCCTATAAGCCCACTCCCCTATTTCCTACGATAACCAGAGAGGGCCAAAGAAGGGAGTATGTCAAAAATTTCTCGTATATCCTCTTCATCGCTTTTCCAGCTTTAGTCGTCATCCTCATCGTCGTCTTACGATATACAAAAAGAAAGCTAGAAGTTAGAACTAACACGAGAGCCATTAGAACTAACAGCGGCTAAACTAGAACTAACATACCACTAGAATTGATACTTATATTAGAAATAACACTACCTGGAAGTTAGAATTAACATGATATCAGCTAGAACTAACACGAGAGCCACTAGAACTCAACTAGAACTAACATACCACTAGAACTAACGCTTATATTAGAAATAACACTAGCTGAAAGTTAGAACTAACATGACATCAGCTAGAACTAACACGAGACCTACTAGAACTAACAGTGGGTCAATTAGAACTAACATACCACTAGAACTAACGTTTATATTAGAAATAACACTAGCTACAAGTTAGAACTAACATGATATCACCTAGAACTAACACGAGAGCACCTAGAACTAACATGGGCTCAACTAGAACTAACATACCACTATAACTAACTCTTATATTAGAATAGCACTAGCTACAAGTTAGAACTAACATAACATCACCTAGAACTAACACGAGAGCCACTAGAACTAATATGGGCTCAACTAGAACTAACATACCACTAGAACTAACGCTTATATTAGAAATAACACTAGCTGGAAGTTAGAATTAACATAACATCACCTAGAACTAACACGAGAGCCACTAGAACTAACATGGGCTCAACTAGAACTAACCTACAAACAAATCTGATGCACAAAAACCCTAAAAGTTCACCGAAGTACCAAATTCACCAATCAAGCGCAAGAAAGATGAGATTAATATTCGCCTAACCCTAAGTCCCTAAGATAGAAATCGAGAGAGTTGAGAGAGGGAGTTACGATGTGAGACCATTGAGAGGGCATCAGATCTCCAAGGTGATAGCATCAAATAAATGATTTTCAGTTTATACCTCGGGCTCGGCCTCAGCGACGGCGACAGGTGCTGGTGTACCCCTAAAGCCGGAGATAGATTTTGAGACTGAGGAGATGTTATGACATCGGCTATGAAGACTGTAGACTGTGCGGACACTACGGAGTGCGGAGCACAGCGGAGGAGCGACCGAGTGAGAGAGATAGAGTGAGTCGTGAGAGAGAGGAAATGGCGAGCGACGGCTGGGAAAGGGAAAGTGGAAAGGAGTTTAGGATTTGAGTGACTGAGTCTTTGGGGTAGTGGGTCGGGTTTGAGATTCAGGTATTACACTATTGGGTATTCTGTCGGTTCGGGTTAAAAAATTTTCACCCTGACCCGAACCGCCCTACTCATAAAACCGATTTTTTCGGGTTGGTTCGGATCGGTTCGATCGGTTTTTTCGATTTGGACTGAACCATGCTCAGGCCTACTCTCTCTCTCTCTCATCTAAAGTACCCCTACGTTCTGGGCCATCACGGGGAAAAATATAACCGAGACTCTGGTCTCTTCTATTTTATACTTATTTTTCTATTTTATCTTATTTCGAATTTCTTTTTATGGATCTTTTTTTTTTATCCCAAATCCTAACCTCCGTTCTGCTTCCTCCGTCTCTACTAACTAATTACTGCTTCTCTCACTGCATACGGTAGCATGGCCTGCAGCTACAGGCGCTCGGATTGCCGCCCAATCTCCTCTATCTCCTCGTCAACTCAGAGTAAATCATTACCGAAAATACTCATGTTGTCTATTCACATAGGAAAAATATGATGTCATCAAACTGATAACGGGTAATGATCGACTGCATTCCCTTTAGGTCACATAATTTTACAATATTTTACTTTTATTTTTAGATAAGTGAGTACTTACCATCTGCCGCTTTAAGAAATTTTTTCTAGACAGGCCAACACCCTATATTTCCCCCTACTATATATGCACGTGTATAGTTCTGGCTTGACTTAACTCCCCAGAGTATTTTTCAATGAAAATAGGGCAGATTGCCCTATCATATATTTATAAATCAGAATGTAAGCTTTTACAAAAAATATCTGATTGTGATTTGGCTAGAGACTTCGAGATGGAGGAATGAAACCAAATCACCAAAAGATGTCTCGGAAATAAAAACAAAACAAAATATCGTGCCCAAAGAAGACAACTAGATATAACCAGTCTTCCTCGCGATCCCCTGGGACCTGAATCCTCAAAACCAAAACCAAAACATCTGCAAACCCACTACCCTTGAGGACCTAGAAATCCATAACTGTCTGCACTTGACTCTGCAATATCAGGTAGCCCCGATCTGGATATGAACTTTTTCAACTTGATAGCTTTCTTAGAGGAGGAGGCACCTGTCCAGAAAAGAAGAAAGTGAATAGCCTTGTTGATGATTTGCTGAGGCATGATAGACAGGTTAGAGAAGATGAAATCATTCCTAGCTTTCCAAATGACCCAACAAACGGTGGGGAAGCTGAAGCCCCATAGCAGCCGAATAGGAGCTAGGATGGACGAGTCTGAGCAGATAGAGAGACAATGGTTTATGTTGGTGGGGAGAGATACAATACCTATTTTCGAAAGCCAGGGAACCCAGATTTGCTTGGCGAAATGGCACGTGAGGAAAAGGTGGTCATGAGACTCTTGTTCATTGCAAAAGGAGCAGGTAGAGTCTGCCAGCCAACATTGAGCTGCTAATCTATCCTTTGTTTTCAATCTACTCTGGCTAAGAAGCCAGGAAAACATCTGAACTTTGCTAGGCAACAGCTTATTCCATACTATAGAGTTGTATGGAAAACGATGACCTCTATCCGTGATAAATTTATACATGGATCGCACCGTGAAGGACTTAGAGGCTGAAGCAAGCCACGATGGTCTGTCAGCTGTAGGAGAAGGAGCAAGATTGGATTCATCCTTTCTTGTGGTGCCTTGTGATGGTTGGTTAACATCCGGCTAGGGTATCATGTTCTACGAATAGGTCCTGCGTGCTTTTTAGAACCGTACATTTCTTGCAGGTTCGCCCATCAATTCAGGTATGACCAGATATAACTTAACTCCCCAGAGTTTACATTGCTAAAACGTGAAATGCTGCTATAATTTTAGGTTTCAAGCAAAAATTCCCCCATTATTTATCTTGCCAATGGGAAGATAAGAAAACATCAATTCTTATAATACATCCAAATTTATAGAGTCCTAGGAATGAAACTATGATTTCGAATTCGAATCTAATAAAAAAATGGTCAAGTGAAGTTGAAACAACAAATATTTTTAAACACCATGTTGTTTCAACACATGGTGTTGGGACACTCTTGAAAATGAGGGTTATTTCAACACCCTTATTTTTAGCTTAGTTTATTGTCGCAACAAACTTTTGGTGTTGGAACAATATCTAACCAAACAAAACCTTTTGATTTTTGATGTAGTTGGAACAACATGACATTCCAACTATATCAAATCAAACACACACTTTGGTGAACTTGTAGAAAGTTTGTATAAACCATGGTCTAAGGTTTGGTTTCTATTAGGTAATTCATCTTTTGAAATAAATTTTAACCTGAATTTGGTCAATCAGTTACCTGTTTTCATTTTTTTCTATAAATTGAGGATTCTGATTTGGTTAAGAGTTTGAAGAGCAATTTTTTTTGAAAATTTTGGTTAACTAATTAGAGTGTGAATAATTTCTTTGTTGTTCGTTGACTTTACTATTTTCTGACTTGGTTGATTGTTACAATTGATGAAAGGTTAAATTGCACTAAAATACGTTATATTTCATTCATTTGGCACTTATATGCCCTCGGCTATTTTTTTGAGCATTTATATACCCCCGAGTTGTTTAAAATTAGCCCTTTAGTACACTTTGTTATGCAAATGTAAAAATATTTTACACAAAAATTCCATATAACATTCACAAATTTATTTTAGAGACTTTTAAAAATTAATATTTGTTAAATTTACTGTTAATCATACTCAAATTTTAATTTAATCATTTACCAATTCTATTAAAAAAATAAAATTTAGATAGTTTTAATAGTAAGTTCAACAAATTTAATAGTTAGAAAGTAATAAAATTATTTTATAAATGTTATATGAGAACTTTTAGATAAAAATTTTCATGTTTGCACAAGAGAGAATACTAAATTGCTGATTTTAAACAACTCAAGATATACAAATGCTCTAAAATGCTCTAAAAAATAACTGAGGATATATAAGCACTAAGTTAGTGAAACATAAGGCATTTTTGTGCAATTTAACCTTGACCAAATATGCTAATCATAGATGCTTTATGTAAAGCTTGAGCATTAGGAGATTAGTTTCGTTGTTTGTTGCAATGAAATGGGGGAGAAACAAGAGAATATTTGAGATTTAGGTCAAATTTTGATGAAAAAAGGTAACATATAGCATAGGGGTAGTTGTTTGTAAATTTTACAAACTTCTGGATAAAAAAGGCTCTCAAAGTCAAAATAGCAAATGACACTCACATGGTATATTTTAGAAGAAAAATTCCTCAAAGATCCAAAATATAGGACCAATAGGGGGGGGGGGGGGGACAGATGAGGTGTCCTCCTCCTATTACATAATGAGCTGGTCATCATTAGTGATGACCAGCTCATTATGCAATAGGAGGAGGACATCTCACCTGTCTTTCCTGTCGGTCCCATATTTTTGGTCCCTATAGCAAAGATTATTTTAGAATATTCTACCCTTAGCTAACAAAAAGTATGAACGTGCAACTTTAAGAGATTTACATTTAGTGCAGCCAAATACAACTGTATAACTAAATGTAAATCTCTTAAAGTTGCACGTTCATACGTTTTGTTGGCTAACTTCTAAAAATATTCCATGTGAGTGGCATTTACTACTCATGGAATATTTTGTAGGCTGTCTAAAAATCACAATAGATAGCTGATCCCCATCAAACACCGATGATGGAAGTTACAATCTGACGACTTCCAGAAGGCTACAATTTGAAGACTTTTACGTAGATCGATGGAGGTTACAATCTGACGACCTTCACAACAATTGATGAAAGCTCTAATCAACAACATTCACAATCAACATCGGGAGTTATAATCTGACGACTCTCACATATCAGAGAGCTAAAGCAAGGATTACAAAATGATGATCTTTGCAACGCTTCGACAGAAAGAGACTACAAATCGACGGTCTCTTCAAAATCAAGACGTGGAAGTCCTCCCCGCGTACCAGCATCAAGACGCACCGTGTTTATAGCCACGAACGCAGCTCAAATGCAGCCTCCGAAAGCTGCAAACGCTGCTTCCATCCGCTGCCAAACGCAGCTTCCATCCGCTGCCAAACGTAGCTTCCATCCGCTGCCAAACGCAGCTTCCAAGCTGTCAAACGCAACTTCCAACAAGATGCCAATGCAGCTTCCAAATGCTACAAACGCAGCTTCCAGACTCTAAAAACGACCTTCCAGACAGTACGTTTGAATGCAGAATTCACGCCAGAATGCGGATTTTACGTTTGACTCGTTCAAACACGAGCTGAACGGTTTCAAAACCGTTTGCCATGATCTGAGGGGATCACAACTCCACTCAGGAGTGATTTAAGGGGCGGTTACATCCTATTAGCCCCATTTAGGAGCGAATTAAGGGGGTGGTTACACCCTTTAATCCTCTATAAATAACTGAAAATCAATTCAGTTGAGGGGTCGGTCTGTTAGAACTTCTTGGCAGCAACAGAAGAGATCCTGGGGTAGGCTTTTGAGGAGATCGACGTCATCCCTCAGCGACGTTCGGCAACAGGAGCTTCTTCATCCTTGGCTATTAACCGATTTTCGGTTTAAATCAACTCTTTTACAAGAGTTTAAACTCGTTCAGAGTTATCAATTCGTTCAGAGTTTCAAACTTGCCACGCAAGTCCTCTACAGCGTTAAATCGTGAGGAGAAGACCACGTTCCAGTGAATCAAGACGTTCGGATCGTCTACGGAGAGCAAACTCGATGCGAGCATTCGAGGGAGGCACTCCATCGCCACCGTGAAGAACCCAGAATTAAACAAAGGGGAGAATCCAGATCGTTCTCCTCTCTTTTGTAATCAGGAAATCCAATTGTAACTGAGATTAAAGGAATACAAATCAATTTTCCTTTGTTTCTTTTACTGCAGATTTTTCCACAAACATATTTTATATGCACAAAGTACATCAAACTATAAGATATTCAAGTGCAATTAAGCCTTTTCTTTTTTGGTCGACGAAAGTTTTAATTCCATTCACCACGAGCATTGAAAGCATTTACAAATTATCTCAGGAATACCCGAGTATTACAAATCATTCAAAAGATAGCTTCAAGAAACATAAAAAGATATCCTCACATCCCTACCTAAAAGGATCAGAACTACAGCAGCTGTTCAAGTATGTATTGCACTTTAGAACTAGCTGCATTCTGATACAACACAATAAAAACATGGTATTTGATCATTTGTATGACATCCTTAGCTCTCTTCTTTACCCCTCCATGAAGCCTTAAGTTTCTTTGCTGCCAAACTCCGTATACAGTAGCAGCAGCATGTCACTAGTACAAAACATGGCTATCCAAACGGGTAGTACTGTTTGGACAAATACGGTTCCAAACGGTTACGACCGTTTGGATCGACAAAAGAACTATTTGGGTAGAAGCCGTTGGGGATGGCCCTACCCAAATGGTCATCCAAACGGTTCAAACCGTTTGGACGTGATACCAAATGGTTATATCCATTTGGCCAATTAAGAATTGTCCAAACGGTTTCAACCGTTTGGATTAATACTAGTCCAAACGGTTAAACCCGTTTCGACAGTTGATTTTGACATTTTTTAATATTTTAGCTGCTTTGTTTAGCTACCTGCTTACAGATAATATACGTCTCACACAATGACATAACTCAATATCTCACAATGAAATCGAAAACATATATATACACTAACTGTCAAAAACATATAATATGTACATATAATAAAAGCATTCAACCCATACAATCAACTGAACAAAAACACAAGAAGCTGACAAAGTCTCTGCCTCTCCAAAAATATACACTAATATAAAATAAATATTATATATTTATCTCTAATATCCAAAAATGTTTCTAACATCCAAAATAAAATAAGAGTGGCCTGACCCATCCAATCAAGGAACTGAAGAAATTCCTCAGAGAATGTCCTCCTGAGACAAGCCTGAATGCCTCAAGTCCGCTAACATCCTAGCAATGTCCTCTTGTGATAAACCACGAGTTGAACCTTGAGCATTAAAGTAGAAGCGTGAATAGTCGAAGTTGAAGAAGATGAGATGGTGTGGTCGTCATCGGCGACGGTTGTCAGATTCAGTGTGGTCGGCGGTAATGGTGGCGGAAGATGAGGCAGAAGATAATGAGGAGGCTGGCGTGTAGGATGAGAACTTGGTGGTGGCTACGGCAGATCTAGGATCTTCGGCCAAGCTACGAATGGCGTGATGCCGAGCTTGACAGCGAGGATATGACGAGGAGGAGGAAGGAAGTTAGAGGAGGAGGCCAAACTTCGAATGACGAGGCGGTGGTCGTGGCCGGAGGAGATGATGATGAGGTGGGGGCGGTGGTCGTGGCCAGAGGAGATGACGACGAGAGCACAGACTAATCAGGAATTTAGGAATAAGATTGAGGTGGTGAAATAATTGAATTTAATTATTTCTAAAATGTGGTAAAATAGCCCCCAAACGGGTAGACTTGTTTGGGCTAATCGTACGGGCCAATTTTTTGTCCAAAACGGTTTAAACCATTGGGACTAAAAATAGACCAAACGGTTTAAACCGTTTGGGTTTATAGAACTTGCCCAAACTGTTACGAGAACTGTTTGGGTAAATCTGTTTTGTATTAGTGAGAACAAATTAGTTTAGTCTCAAAACAACAGAGTCCCCAACAAGTTGCTTTTTATACCATTCAATTATGATTTGCAGTGATAATCACATTTTTTATAATTTTATACCCTCATTATCTATCTTACATGAATAAATATACTACTAATAATTATTTTATTCTTAATTTGCAGGTTAATAAAGAAATAATGGATAAAAGCCCAAAAGACTCTAACTTTCTCATTTTGTAACCTTCTATTGAAGCCCAGGATTAAGCCAAGAAGTCTATAGAAGCCCGAGAAAACAAAAATCCAATATGGAAATCATATTCAAGGTGGTTGGCCACAAAGAAACAATGATATTTCCCACTCCGAAAGATGGAATTTAACATATAATATATGAAAATCACCTATCGCGACGAGATGAAGCTATTTGTCTGTTTGCATCGAAAATTAGTTTATTTATTAAACTCATTACAACTCGTTTATCGAATACAATGAACTATGAGAAACAAATCTTTTTATAAGACTTCTCGTTACAAATAAACAACTTCCTAAAAACACACGTAGGAACGTTTATCCTTTGCTGCTTGCGTGAAATCTTTGCCTGTGCCGAGGGTACGTTAGCCCGTGGACGACCGAATCACAGATCCAAGTTGAATCGTGAAGAAGACTTAATATTGATGTTTTGTTTTAAAAATAAAGACAGAAGTGAATATGTTAGCAAAATAAGATAAAACACTCTTCTCAAGATCAAGTTAAAGCTTAGATCTAGAGGAAACGCCGGAGGCTCTTGAATGTGCGTGAAATTTATGAAGACTCTCTCTCTTGCTCTAAATTCACCAAAGTGCTTAAATTTCTGCTCTATCTACCTTGGTACTTAAATTTCTGCTCTATCTACCTTGGTACTTAAATTTCTGCTCTATCTTCCTTGGTATGCTCCCCCTATGCATATAGGTGGTAAAGGGCTACTTATAACCCATAGGAACCATAACTGAAGGTTGAAGTTGAAAAGGAATCGTGTCGAAGGACTCCTATTTCCGAGACAGTCGCAACTGTCTTGGAAGTATAGCTTGCTTTTGGCAGTTTTATAACCTCTCTCACCATGTTTAATTGCCATTATTCCTACGGTTATGGGCGTCATGTTTGCTTGTAACGGATCCCTTATAGTTATGGATGATCCCAACAGTTATGAAGCCACATGGACTGTACAAAACTCGAGAAAACCATCGCCAAGTTCACTCTAGTTTCCTAGATAGTCGTAAGTGTCTCAGAAACAGTATATTGCCTTCATAGTTTTCAAGACATCCGCAAGTGTTTCAGAAACTATGATTTGCTTTCATAGCTTTCGAGACACCCGTGACTGTCATGGAAACTATAAGTCTTCTCATAATTTCTGAGACACGTTTTGTGCCTTGAAACTTGTGTGATGCACTTCTTGTACATTCCTTAGTTGATCTTTGGCTTTGGATGATCCTTTATAACTTAGATAATGATGTTTATCGTCTTTTTTTCATCTTGAGCTGTGTACGAGAACCTATAGGTAATTTTTGACGCCTACACTTTCAAGTCAGATTTTTGATACAAATATCGATACTGGTATCGATACCAGTATTGAATCGATACCAGTATCAATACTGGTATCGATACCAGTATCAATACTGGTTTCGATACCAGTATCGATACCTGTATCGATACCAAATGTGCAGTTATGATTTAAAGGCTGAAATTGATTAACTTGAGAATCAAGTTTAATCTAAGGGTTCTTATTCATTACCGGAGGCTATAAATAGGGGTAGAGAGTAAGGGGTTAGGGTGTGAAATATTTTGTAAAAACTTCTTTTGGAGAGGAGGGTTATTCTTAGTTAAGAAGACCTTCTAAGTTATAACTTTTTGTTACAATTAATAAATTTTTTTTATCTCTTCATAATTTTCTTTTCTTCTCTTTATTTGATTTATGAAGATGAAGGTAGGATAAAAATGATTATCAAGATGAAGGTTTGCTATCACATTGAGGCTAGAACCCTCTTAGGATGTAAATTTTTTCTTTGTTAATAAATTTATATTTTACTTTCTTTTCTTGTTTAAATAGTACTAGTAAAAAAAGTAGCATCCTAGACGGATTATTCTAGACGAAAATTTTTCCGTCTAGGATGATGACATCCTAGACGAAAAAATTTTCGTCTAGAATAATCCGTCTAGGATAATCATCCTAGACGAAAATTTCCGTCTAGGAAACTTCCTAGACGGAAATTTAATCTAATCGTTCCCCCCAAATTTATTTTGTTCCCCCTAATTTCTTTGGTTCCACGCTCAAATCCCCCTCTCTTCCCCATCTCTCTCAAATCCTTCTAAAAATCTCCCCCGTCTCTCTCAAATCCTTCTCAAAATAGATCTTTTTCTTTGTCTCTCTCAAATCCCCCATCTCCTCTAATTTCTTTGGGTCGCCGACATCTCCCTCCGTGGCGAGTCTATGGACCCTATCTTTGCTCGCTTCGGACTCATGATCGTCTCCCTCTCCCCTGCCCTTTGCCGCCTCGACCACCTCTCCTCCCTCATCCTCGTCGACTGGAAGCAGGTCGAGCAATCGATCATCGATGAAGCCCATCGCCATCATCCCGTCCCCTCACGTGCGCGTTCCTACCGGCACGAAATCCTCTCTCTCCGCCACCTCCTCCTCATCTTCAAGTTGGAGATGAGGAGCCGCCTCGTTTAGGGATTAAGCTTCTACAACAAGTGGCCGTGGATCCTCGCAAGCCTCTATAGCGGTGTGATCCAGCTCTAGGATTATCAAATGAGAACCCTAATTGGTCGCTTTGATGAGCACGGTGGCCCTGTTCGTGGGACCCACTTCCATAGCTCTCAGCCCCACCTCGTCTCCGGAGGTGATGCTCGATGCTCTTTGCTTTTTTGATTTTGTGGTACTCTTTTGAGTTCTTGATTTTAGGGTTAAAGATTGAGATTTTGTTTGAAATTTTTAAGTTAATTGAGCAGTAATTGAAGAATATGCTTAAAGATATCGATGTATTCTTGGTTTGAAACACTTGCCGTCATAATGAGGTGGGTTGGTTGTCATGTTTATAATTTTTCCTATCAGAGTCCTTTTCTTGACATCTTTATTTCAGAGTTAGAGATTGAGATTTTGTTTTGAAATGTGAAATTAGTAATTGAAGAATGTGCTTAAAGCTATCACTATTTTAGTGGTCTAAAGGTTTAGTATAATGACATAAATCTTCAGATCCAAGCAGAGACATCAAGACTGAAACCCATATGTACTCAATTTCAAAAGAAAATCAGGGGTGAAGACAATCCATATGCAAGAAATTTGGATTTATTCATGTACTGTATATCAATTTGTGGGCAAGAGGAGGAGTAAAAATCAAACTTATATATAATTTGGGGAGAAAGTCGATTTGATTGACGAGTTCATTATAACTTCAAACGTTTACAATAAACTCAAAGAAATAGTCTTTTTATAAGACTTTTAACAAAAATTACAACTTTCCTTTCAACAAACGCAAAGACGTTTATCCTCCGCTGCTTGCGTGAGATCTTGGCCTATGACGGGAATGTTGATATCCGTGGACTACCAGACGATCAGATTAGATCCGAAGCTTTATTGATTTATGAAGGAATCAAGAAACCGAAGCAATTATCTCGGCAATAGCGAGATAATCACTCTTTTTAAGATCACCGTAACGGGACAATCTCAAGGGAAGGAACCAGGAACTGTAGATCTGACGAGCTCCTCTTTTTTATGCTGACGAACTCGATCCGATCTTCTCCTATCTTCTAAAATTCGTGCTAATTGAGTCTTCAATTCAGCAGGGCTTCGCCAATGCTCGAAAATTCCAGATCTCAAAAAATAAAGGCCCTGGGGCTGTATTTATAGTCTTTGGGAACTCTGTTTTTGGATAAGAACGATTGATTCACTCTTATCTTCAGTTATAATGACTTAACCACGTTCTTAGATGATATTTTATTAGTTGAAATAAATCTAGACGGTTAACGGTTGAAAAACAGCTCAAAACAGCCAAAAACAGGTTTTCAGGGCTACGGACGCCCGCGGTGTCTCGGTAGTGGCCGAGACACCTTTGGGTGTCTCGACTTGTTTTGCCTCTAACTTTCTCATATGATCTCCAAATGAAATGATTCAAGATGCATTGAAAATATTAAAAAGATATCTACAACTTTAATTTTTTGAGAATTTTCATATTCGAATCGAATCATGGACAAAATCTCCATTCTTCTTCGAGACACCAACACTGTCTTGGAATTCTGAGGCAGTTTGTACTATCTTTGGTATTTTGGCTTTATCTCTCTCATAAAATATTAGAATAAGTTGAACTAAGATGCGTTATAAAGCTAACAAGGATATCTACAAGTTTCATCTTTTGAACTTCTTCAAATTCAAAGTGATACAGTCTCTACCAAGGCAGATACTTAGAGTGTCTCCGCTAAGGCCTGAGGCATTGTTTCGTGCGTCCCGTCCATTTCCGTTGTATCTTCATCGTCCGAACTTAGAATTGTGCAATTCAAAGTGTGAAGAAAAGCCAATGAGAAGGTCTATGAGCTCCCATGGTTGAATTATATGTGGAGTAGATGAGACACGAGGGGCACTTCGTCTTTCGTAAGCGAAGCGTATCTCCCGATCAGTTATTCTGCAGTTCCGTTGCTTTACACGGTTTGTCGACTTACTTTATGCATTTATTGACATTAATTAAGATTCTGTGACCTGGATAGTGATGTTCATCGTATTCTCTCTATCTCAAGCCATGTGCGGGAATTTGTGGGCAATTTTTAACCCCTACAGATACCCTCTAAAGTATTTCAGTCTCGTTTTTTTTATAGAAGAGTCTGAAATACTTTGGATGTGATCGGTCTAACCTTTAGTCAGTGTAAAAGGACTGGTAATTAGCTTTTATTCTTGACTTCTTTGATTTTTAGTCTATTTTGATGAATAGCTGAAGTTCTTCCGGCACTGTGTTTATTGTCTGGCTGTCGTCAAAGTTTCAAATTGAACTTGGTAAGTTGGTTTTAGCTTGTGTCATTGAGTTGACTTTGAACTAATTATCTCTATCGCAACGTGTTGGCCGGCGTTGATTCAGAGCTATGCGTTGACCGGCATTGACTTTTCTTATAATGCTTTGACTTTTCTTACAACGCGTTGACTGGTGTTGACCTAGGGCTACACGTTGATCGGCGTTGACCTTAGGGTTTAACTTCAATTTGCATTGACTTTCATCGCAACACATTGACTGGCGTTGACTGGGGTTGACCTTAGAGTTTCGCATCGATCAGTGTTGATTTTCATTGCAACGCGTTGACTGACGTTGACCTAGGGCTTCGTGTTGACCGGCGTTGACCTTAGGGTTTCGCATCGATCACCGTTGACATAGTTTATACTCATACGTTTGCTAGAGTATACACAGTTTAAGCTCTTAAGGTATTGGAGCATGGCGATCCCAAATGATGAGGCTGTAGGACTAACTGTTAAAACTGATTCATCTGTATGTATGGATCTTATCTTGAAATTATCAGATTCTTAAGTCACGAGACCAACTAATGGAGCTGGTGCATCAATGACTCTCACATTTATAGGTTTTTTGGTAAACCCTCAGCCATCAACGGGTTTGATGAGCCTTTACCGACTACCGTTTGAGTCGGGCTAACATGCAGATTATTTAAGTCCGTTCTGCATGTAACGTTATGCTAAAAGAGTTAGTTCTTTTAATGCTATGATATTAAATACGTAGACTTCGTCTTTCTTACGGGAATAGACTACACGGCACCTTGTGTTAGACATAGACTTAGGATTTTTGGCCAATCCTTAGATATCAACGGATTTGACGTACTTTTACGGACTACTGTTTGAGTCAAGCTAGCATGTGAATTGTTAAAACCCGTTTCACATGTGACGTTGTGCTAAGAGAGCTAATTCTCTTAGACTTGGTGCTATGATTTTGAATACATAGACTTTTTCTTTGTCACGGGAATAGACTACTCGGCAACGCGTGTTAGGCGTTGACTCATCCTTACTTAGAAATCAGGATAAAGGTCCCCAGACTTGTATTTTGGTATCTTTTTCATTTGGTGAAAGACTAAACTGGCAACGCGTGTTAGGCGTTGACTTATCCTTTCTTAAAATTCAGGATAAAATTCCCAGTACGTGTGAGGCGCGGATTTTGGTGTTATTAATAACAGCCTGTCACAATATCGAATATGTGGGCTTTTGTTCTTTTTACGATCAATGACAGTCAAGAACTAAACAGAAACGCGTGTTAGGCGCTGACTTATCCCTACTTAGGTTTCGGGATAAAAGTCCCCAGACTTGGATTCTGGTATCTTCTTCAATCGGTGAAAGAAAACCGGCAACACGTGCTAGGCGTAGGCTTATCTCTTTTTAGGAGTCGAGATAATATTCCCCGCGCGTATAAGGTGCGGATTTTGGTATTATTAATAACAGCCTGCCATAATGTTGAATATGTGGCCTTTTGTCTTTTTTACAGTCAAAGACCAACAGGTAACACGTATTAGGTGCTGACTTATCCCTACTTAGGCTTCGGGATAAAAGTCCCCAGACTTGGATTATGATGTCTTCTTTAATCGGTAAAAGACTAAACCGGTAATGCGTGTTAGGCGTAGGCTTATCTCTATTTAGGAGTCGAGATAAAGTTCCTCGTTCGTGTAAGGCGCGGATTTTGACATTATTAATAACGGTCTGCCACAATGTCAAATATGTGGACTTTTGTCCTTTTTACGGTCAAGGACTAACCGGCAACGCGTGTTAGGCGCCGACTTATCCCTACTTAGGCTTTGGGATAAAAGTCCCCAGACTTGAATTTTGGTATCTTTTTCAATCGATGAAAGACTAAACCGGCAACGCGTGTTAGACATTAACTTATCTCTACTTAGGCTTCGGGATAAAATTTCCCAGACTTGGATTCTAGTGTCTTTTTCAATCGGTGAAAGACTAAACCGGCAACGCGTGTTAGGCGTAGATTTTAGGAGTTAAAAAGTAGTGTCTTCTCTTAGGGCAAAGACGAACCCGATGCTGGAGAGGAAGAATTTTACATTCTATCTTCAGTTGTAAATGAAACTAAAAGTGGGATCTCCACTTTGAGAATCTGAAAAATGAAACTATAAGTGGGATCTCCACTCTGAGAATCAAAAAGATTCGGATAATCCTAACTGTCAGAAGGTTTGACTACCAAACTAAAGGTGAATTTCTCGTTTATTGAGAGTGAATTGTGGTTTTGGCCCTAACTGTATGAAGGTTTGACCAAGCAGGAGTTTGAGGTGACCCTAACTGTAGGAAGGTTTGATCATTCAATTTGAAAGTGGACATCTCGTTCATGAAAGGAATCGAGAGGATATTTTGGCTTTGGCTCTAATTGTAGGAAGGTTTGACCAAATCGGGGGGTTTGAGTGATCCTAATTGTTTAAAGGTTTGATCGTTCGATTCATGGACCTCTCATTCATGGAAGGGATCGAGAGGAGATTTTGGTTGTGGTCCTAACTGTAAGAAGGTTTGACCAGGTATACAGTGGGAGTGAGAGTACAAATCATATTAGGAGTGTTGACTTGTACCGATCACTCAGTGGGTGTTCTTGGTGTCGAGTGATAAAGACTTAACACAAAGGGGTTTGACAATTATCGAGGATTGGCAGATTAAAATTCCAAGCATTATGTTTGGACTCTGACAATTGGAGTGTTGAGTGCACAGACATAGTGTGAGTTTGAATGGATTAAACCAAAAAAAATTTTAGTGGACCCACTGTCAATTAATTTGATCAGTGAAGGACTTCGTGGTGGAGAACTATGAATCATCAACACTAGTGGAAGTTATTTTATGAGGGAAGATTGATCCAACGATGTGATCAACTCTTATCTTAGCAAAAGAGTGCTCGGAAGCTGGTGGAATTGCTCCCAACATTTAGAGTCCAAGTGGGAGTTCCTTATTCATTCCATTTTTGTAGTGACCGGGTTATCCCTAAGAACGCAACATATAGCATTCTTTCGGTAACTTCCCGTTACATCCACCCCTAGCTTTCTTTGTGAAACTGGGTCTAACATTGTACTCAGCTGAATGATCGGGTTATCCTTAAGAATATCACATACGATATTCTTCCAGGAACTTCTTATTAAAATTAGGAAATAGTTTAGACTCGTATACTTGTTGGAATATTGAGAAGCAGTTTATACTCGTATACTTTTCGGAGTGTCGGAAGGAGCATTTATACTCTTATACTTGTCGGAGTCTTCATTCGTCTTAATTTAGCGTTATGATGCTAGCTTCAACCAGGATTTGGATGCTATTCTTGAGAGCGAAGTAAGCCTTGGTGGGATGAATGATCCTCCTATGGTACGCACTATACTTTGGATCCGCAGTATTGTCAGCTTCCTCCTGATTTGCGATAGGTTGTAGCTTGATCTTGTTGTTCTCAAGGAGGGATTCAAAAATAACTGGAATGTCTTCGTCCTTGAAGGAGTACTCTTTTTAGAGCCTCGGACCTGAAGTCTTTTGTTGTCCTCGGGATTGTTGTTGCGACGTCTGATCAACGTCAACAACTACTGCAGGTGCCTTTTCCTTAACACGGGAGACGAAACATGAGTTCGGAGGGTTTGCAATCGGTTGGCTTCTTTCGGCTTTCTTTCTTCTGAGGAAGCGTTCGGCCTGCTCTCCATGCACCTTCAACTCTTTCCAGATATTAGATGGTGCTACTTCCATAACTTCTAAGATATCAATGAACATGTTGTTATGACAGGTTTGGAGGATGAAGTCTTCTGTGACTGGATCTCGACAATTCATTGCCTTATTCCAGCAATGCTTGACAAAGTCGTCAACCATCTCTTCATCTTCCTGTTTCTCATCGAAGAGTATCCTGATTAACACCTCGGCGTCATCATCAAAAAAATGAGCGAGGAATAGGTTCTCCAAGTCGTCCCAGCTGTTGATGCTTCTAGGTTTGAGACGGAGGTACCTATCGAAGGCGGGCCCGCGAAGGGTGCCAACGAATGACCAAACCATCAAGGCTTTATTACCGAAGATCATGCCTAGGTGTGACTTGAAGTAGATCATATGTTGAGTGGGTGAACCCTTTCCGTCGAACGGCGTGAAGTTGATCAGGTTGAACTTCGTCGGGTACAGGATCGACTCCTACTCTTTCAGGTAGGGACACTAAGTGTTGATCTTTTTCACCTCTCGAGCAGACATCAGAGTGTTGATTTTGCTCTCGAGGTCTTTCATCTTTTCATCCTCGCTCGTATCCTTCCTAGTGTTGTCATTATTGGTAGGACCACCTCTGGTGTTGTTATTCTCAGTAGGGCCACCCCTAGCGTTTTGGTCAATGGGAGGGTTATCAGCATTGATGTATTCATCCATGTCTGAATTGCTAGCTGCTTGGCTAACATTGTTGCGATGACCGGATTCACCTAGCTGATTCGACAAAGCTCGAATTTTTTGGTTATGCATTTGTCTCATCTCCTGCATAGCCATTTCCATTTCGATTTTGAATGCTTCTTTCTGCTTGGCTAGAGCATCCTCAACCATTTTGGCTACTTCCTCGGTGTTAACCATAAACACTTCGTGGGATTGTCCTGGACTGGATACCGTTTTGTCAGAAGCGACTGCAGAGTTAGCATCTGATGTTTCATCCTCCGAGGATAATCCTCTATTCATCCACTGATAGTCCCTACGTCTAGTAGTTCCTGTGCGTAACCGAGTTATACGTTGGGATACGTTCGAAAAATGACGGGGACTGAAACTTCGTGTTGACTCCCCTTTATCGACCATATTGATAGTGACTTCTGGGAGTTTGTCATCTTGTGCAGCTGATATTTTTCTATAGAAACGCCTTGACTTAGTTTTCAACGCTTAAGAGGAAATTCTTTAGAATACTGAGACCCTCTGTAGAGTAGTCTTGGGGTAGCTACACGTTGATAATACTGCCTTGATGAGTTTGACGCATGGACAATGAAAGTTCGTCTCCCGGGTATCTCTCTTTCGAGATCTGTTTGTACCCCCAGCCTGATAGTACGACTCATCGACATGATAACCGGAGTAATCTATCGTGTGTTGGCATGACTTCTCAGGTATAATATTATTGTCTGACGAACACGTTTCCTTCTGAGGATTCGTCGCCTTGTTGGCACTCTCAAGAGTCGCATGTTTTGAGCTACGTCTTTGTGAGCATGGGACCTCAACGGGTTCTTAGACTTTGACACGTAGTCCGAGGCGGTTAGTTATAGGAGTTTTCTCCTTACGAGAAGGCTCAGACTTGTTGCAAGAGCGAGTACGACCCCCAACTCGATGAGTTGCTCGGGGTTCATTCACCATGCCCAAGCGTTTTTTGACCACAAATCTATTTCGATCTTCATGTAGAGGACCCAGGCGATCCTTCAATGGAATTCTGGATTTAGAGAGATCCACGCTGTCGTAGGGCTTCACCGGAGGTGCGGGAGCAATAGGAGCGGGATCTAAAGTTGACGAAGGCTGGGGAACAACCTCGGATCTGGAATCGAGAGAGAGACACAACTGGTGTCTCTTGTCCGATAGAGGTGCTGTTTTGGCCATTAACACCCAAATCTGCTTAGATCTTGGTGGTTTTTTGACCACCTCCTCCTGCTATAATTTCTGTGCTTCTTGTACAAGAATCCGTGCATGTGTAAGTAGTGCGTGATATTTCTGGATACGCTCCTCGAGAGTAGAACGGGTTCGTTTGACACGAACCCATTTGTTAGTTAACAGTTGGGAGGAGGACATTGATGCTTGTTATGGCGACAGCTTAGCCACTTGGCGCTTTGTGAACTCTATATTCGCTTGGTAGCGGAGTCCGTCCACTTGCTCTAAAGCCTTAGCCAATTAGCGGGCGAGACGTTGGCGGCGCCTCTGACGAGCCCTCTTTGATAAGGTGTCCGAATCTGCGACTTTGGCTTCATCGAACGCCGATGGTTCGTTGCAAGGTGCAACTACGGTAGCGGTAGTGGGGAGATCGCCTTCTTGGGTATTCAGATTTGAAGACCAGCGGATCTTCTGGGAGGAGAAGGCATTCCTGCACTTGCGAAGAGAGGCGGATCTAGAGGAGGAGGAGGAGACGTACTCCTCAAACTTCTACTGGTCGAATTAGTATTCGACCTCTTCGTTCACCGGGATCTTGACCGTTGGTTACGACACGACAGCCTTGGCAGTTACGCTGTTAGCTCCCACTGTGATCGCTAGCTTGTTTGGGGAGAAAGTCGATTTCATTGATGAGTTCATTACAACTTCAAACATTTACAATAAACTCAAAGAAACAGGCTTTTTATAAGACTTTCAATAAAAATTATAACTTTTCTCAGCGGTAAGATATTCACTCTAAAGAAACAGTCTTTTTACAAATATTTGAAATTATAACCTTTAAACAGTTAAGACCAAAGAAACAGTATTTTTATAAATACAGCATCATGGGGTTTTTTTGACATACGAGACAGTTGGGACTGTCTCGGTGGCCGAGACAGTTATGACTGCCTCGGCTTCCGAGATAGTCATGACTGTCTCGGGAAACCTGAACTACCCAGTAGTTTCTTTTGTAACCGCTCTTCCATGTTCTAAACTCTGTTATTTTGACAGTTATCAACGTGATTCTCGCCCATGATGTTTCCCATGTTCTCTGACAGTTAATGGACACATATCAACAGTTTCTAAACATTTCAGAACTGTCTCACGTGCGAGACAGTTAACACTGTGTCGCGTGCGAGACATTCAACATTGTCTTGCACTATGAGACAATAGACACTGTCTCGCACTGCAAGATAGTAGACACTATCTCGCATTGCGAGATAGTAGACACTGTCTCGCACTACGAGATAGTCGACACTGTCTCGTGTGTGAGACAGTCTACACTATCTTGGTTATTTCGAGACAGCGTGAGGCTATTTCCTATGATCTTTGGATGACCTTCTCCTTGTCTTGAGCTATGTTTGGATATCTATAAGTATTTTTTGACGCTTACAGATACCCCCTCCAAAGTGTTCCAGACTCATTCTTTTATAGAGGAGTCTGAGGCACTTTGGATAAGACAGGTCTGACTTATATTCCCTTCAATACTTGATTGAGTAGATTGTGTAGAAGGACCCGTAAATGGCTTCAACTCTTGACCTCTTTATCTCTCAACCTATTCAGTGCTTCGTAGAATAGCTATGATTCTTTTGGTACGACGTTTGTCACTTGACCGTTGTCGAGATCTTGAACCGAAGCTGGAATATGTACTTGTGAATTCAGCTTTTGTCAACAAATTGATACTGGACTCGTATACCCATTGGGAGGTAATTGGGTTATCCTTAAGAATATTCTGAGTGATATTCTCCAAAAACTTTCCGTCAAGAGTAGGAAACAGTTTAGACTCGTATACCCATTGGAGTATCCTGGTCTTTTTTTGTTGGTAGAGATAAACCCGATGATTGAGAGGAAGAATTTTATATTCTATCTCCTAGTCTCTTGTTTGTTGGTAAAGATAAACCCAAAATCGGAGATGAAGAATTTTGTATTCTATCTCCTGGTCTCTTGTTTGTTGGTAGAGATAAACCTAAAATCAGAGAGGAAGAATTTTATATTCTATCTCCCGTTGCAAAAGAAAATCAAAGTGGGATCTCCACATTAAGAATCTGAAAAGGCAAAACTAAGAGTGGGATCTCCACTCTGAGAATCAAGAGGATTTAGATAACCCTAACTATTTAAAGGTTTGATTATCTAATCTAAAAGAAGATTTCTCGTTTATCGAGATGGAATTTCAAATTTGGTCTTAACTATTTAAAGGTTTGACAAATTGGAGGTTGTGTGGAAACCTTTCATTTATCGAGAGGTGATTCCGATTTTGATCCTAACTGTTTAAAGGTTTGACCGAGTAGGAGTTTAAGATGATCCTAACTGTTAAAAGGTTTGATCATTCAATTTATGGATCTCTCGTTCATGAAAAGAATCAAGAGGGGATTTTGGCTTTAGTCCTAACTGTTCAAAGGTTTGACCAAATAAGAGTTTGAGACGATCCTAACTGTTTAAAGGTTTGATCGTTCAATTTGTGGACCTCTCGTTTATGGAAGGAATCGAGAGAGGATTTTGGCTTTAGTCCTAATTGTTTAAAGGTTTGACTAAATGGGAATTTGAGATGATCCTAACTATTTCAAGATTTGATCGTTCAATTTGTGGACCTTTCGTTCATGGAAAGAATCGAGAGGGGATTTTGGCTTTGGTCCTAACTGTTTAAAGGTTTAACCAAATGGGAATTTGAGACGATCCTAACTGTTTAAAGGTTTGATTGTTCAATTTGTGGACCTCTTGTTCATGGAAAGAATCGAGAGGGGATTTGTGCTTTGGTCCTAACTGTTTAAAGGTTTGACCAAATGAGAATTTGAGACGATCCAAACTGTTTAAAGGTTTGATCGTTCAATTTGTGGACCTCTCGTTCATGGAAAGAATCGAGAGGGGATTTTAGTTTTGGTCCTAATTGTTTAAAGGTTTGACCAAATAGGAAGTGGGAATAAGGTACAAATAACAGTGAGAATGTTGACTTGTACAAATCATTCGGTGGTGGTTTTCGGTGTCGAGTGGCTAGGATTTGACTCGAAGGGGTTTGATAATTGCTATAGATTAGCAGATTAAAATTTTGGATGTCGTGTCAGGACTTCAACAGTAGGAGTGTTTAAGACTTAGGCACAGTGGGAGTTTTTAATCATCTTGAAAATGATTAAAAAGACATAGTGGGAGGTTCGTAATCATGATTAAGAATAAATTATTCTGATGATTGGTTTTCATCTTGAATAACTAATCGGTTTTGGATTATCCTTAAAAATACCATGTGTAATATTCTCTAGGAACTTCCCATTAGAATGATTTGAGGTATTCCACCCCCAGCTCTTTAGCGAATCTGAATCCAATTATATTCGGCCATATTATTGGGTTATCCTTAAGAATACTAAGAGTAATATTCTCCAGAAATTTCCCGTTATTGAAAATAAGGGAAGTAGTATAACCTCGTATACCCGTCGGGGGAAAGGGAGAATCAGTTTATACTCTTATACTCTATTGGAGTTACATGGAGAAGCAGTTTATACTTGTATACTTGTAATGACCGTGAATTTTAATACTAGTTAAAATAATTTTTTGGTATTTTAAAATATTTAATTATTATTTTTAAAAGAGTATTTGTATTTTCTTGATTTTCTAGAAATTTCTATGATTTAAAAATGTGATTTTATATTTATTTAAATGATTTTGATATTTATAAATTAATTTAATGTAGTAAAAATTTCTAGAATTTATCCGTTGAGTTACTGATACTATTACATATCATTTTGAATAATACGTGGTATTATTATTATTATTACGTATATTTTTTGTATAATACGTTGTATTATTAATTACGTATTATATTATTTGTATAATTTGTTATATTATTTCTACTGTTGCGTATTACATGCCGTATTAGTACAACTGGTACGTTTTATTGTGTGGATAATTATCGCATAATTATTTGATTTTAAATATAAGTAAAAATATTTTTATTATTAATTATTATCGTTTAATTGTATAATATGTGTATGTTTTGACTATTTCGTATCAACTGTTGTATTAGCACAACATGTAAGTTTTTAATTGTAGATAATTATTCCATAATTAGTTTAATTTTTAAGTATACGCAATTATTTATTTTAATTAAATACCTAAACCCTAACCTTAATTGCAATTAT
>BQKN01064739.1:202521-260370 GCA_022839385.1 Asparagus kiusianus
ACTTATCAATCCTCATCAATAGGATGATAAGTCCACAAAGTTGCTCCGATCGCAACATTCTCTTGTCACGTTAACACTACACCTCTGACAAAATTCACTTATCAATCCTCTTCAATAGGATGATAAGTCCACAAAGTTGCTCCGATCGTAACAAATTCCCGTCAAGTTAACATCACACCTCTGACAAAATTCACTTATCAATCCTCTTTAATAGGATGATAAGTCCACAAAGTTGCTCCGATCGTAACAAATTCCTGACCAAATCAACTTATCGACTCTCTTCAATAGAGCGATAGGCCCATAAAATACTGTTAGGTTAACATCACACCTCTAACAATCAAACCCCCCCAATGAACTTGTTAATCCTTTTTCAACAAGAATAGCAAGTTTTCATTATAAAATCCCCAGTGGATTAAAGATTTTCTGGAATTATCCTAGTGATAATAAAGAAAATTTTCGAATTTCACTCTAAGTGAAAATTCATGCCAAGTTAATACTACACCTCTGGCATTTTCAATTTTCTTTCAGTGTTTTAAGTAAAAATATAACACAGGAAGAAATAGGGACAAAGCCTACGTATTCAACATCGTAGCACCAAAATCCATGCCTCACATGCATGGGGGATTTTATCTCGATCCCTAATTAGAGATAAGTCTGCATCTAACACATGCTGCCGGGTAGCCTATTCCCGCAATAATAGCAAAACCTACGTATTCAATATCGTAGCGGGTCGTTATTAATAACGCCAAAATCCATGCCTTACACGCATGGGGAATTTTATCCTGAATCCTAAGTAGGGATAAGTCAACGCTTAACACGTGTTGCCGGTTAGTCTTTTCCCGTGAAAATGACAAAGTCTATGTATTCAAAATCATAGCATCAAGTTTAAGAGGGTTCATTCTCTTAACACAACGTTACATGTGGAATGGACTTAGACAATCCACATGCTAGCCCGACTCAAACGGTAGTCGGTAAAGGCTTATCAAATCCGTTGATGGCTGAGGGTTTGCCAAAAATCCTATGCATGTTTGTAGGCCCATCAGCTTAATAGATGTGAGCCGAGACTTAAAACAGATGAGCCAAAGACAAGTCTCAAAGACTTAGTCAAAAATGCACGGACGGCACTTCCATGTCTTAATTCAAAACGTTAAGGTCAGACCCGCGATGCAAAGTCTGAACACCGAGGTCACACCCGTGTTCCAAATTCAACATGCAAGGGTGAGACCCGCATCTCAAGTTCAAAATGCAGGATCCACCCCCACATTCCAGAAGCATGATTATGGCGTATACCTTCTGTTCGTGGGAAAATTTGTTGCTTTCTTCATTACTGATTCCATTGCACACTCTTGTAATAGTTTATCGATTACAAAGATCCGGTCTTTTTATAAGATCCGGTTATAATGAAAATCAAATAAAAAGAAATGAAAATTACATCTTTGTTTCCTTGTTTGTCGAACAAATCACGAGCTCCTGTTTTGCGGTCGCTCGCTTGCGTGGGTTGTTTGCCTGCGTCGGGGTTTATCCGTGGACCACCGCGAGATCTAGATCCGATCGGATCTACGCAGTATAACGGGTACTATTTCACCAAGGAAATAATAGCCGGGAGGGATTGTTTCACCAAGGAAACAACCGCTCGAATCTCGGGATCAAAGAACCAAGCTTTGATCCGGAGTGTACCTATGTAGATCTGAGATCTGAGATCCGGTTCCTCTAGAACACCTGCCTTATTTGACGTTGATGATCGCCGAGCACCAGATCTGGATGAGCAAGTCTTCAAAGTCTTAAAGTTCTGATCTTTTTTAGATCTGAGTCTCCAGTTCAGCAGGGCTTCGCCTCCTCCAAAATCTAACCTCTCAAATGAACAACTTGAAGGCCTATTTATAGGTACTCAGAACTGTGCCCGTGCACAGTTCTGAGCCTAGCCACCCATGGGTGGCTCGGCCTTGGCCGAGCCACCTCAGGGTGGCTCGGCTTGGGCCGAGCCACCTTGAGGTGGCTCGGTTTCGGCCGAGTCCCCCCGGGTGTCCGTTGTTCGGTTGTTTTGTCCGATTCTGTGCTTTGCTGATCTGGACTTTGATTCG
This sequence comes from Asparagus kiusianus, assembly GCA_022839385.1. NCBI lineage: Eukaryota > Viridiplantae > Streptophyta > Magnoliopsida > Asparagales > Asparagaceae > Asparagus > Asparagus kiusianus. The sequence goes on from BQKN01064739.1 coordinate 204,603, forward strand.
GTTGTGTGGTTAACTTGTTCGGATTCGATTCGTTGAACTGATTCCCGATTTGGCAGTAAATCCACTTCTGAGTTCGAGTCCGAAGCTGATCTTGATTCGATCGCGATTCATCCGAGTCCGTTCTTGTTTGAATAACTCGTTGACTCCTCGAACCGTTGGCTTGATTCCGCATGCGAATGGATGCATTCCATTGTTTGCGTGCGGTTCGTTAGCCTCGTTAGTCCGCTACGTCGCATATCGCTTGGCTTCGGCGTTGTGGACTAACAGTTTTGTTTGGATACGTCGCTCGATGGTCCATTTGTTGAATCAGCGTTGTCGAGCTGTGCTAAGGGACCTATAGGCAATTTTATACGCCTACAGATACCCCCTCCAAAGTATTTCAGCCTCGTTCTTTTATAGAAGAGTCTGGAATACTTTGGATGTGATTGTCCTAACCTTCAGTCGGCGTAACGGGACATTGAAATGGCTTCTGTTCTGGTTTCCTTCAATTCCTTCAGGCTACTCGGTGCTTTGTCGAACGCTTGTAAGGATTCCGGTGCTGCATTTATTGTCTGACCGTTGTTGAAATTTTGAACTTGAAGTCGATTCTTGATTTCTTGACTTTTTAGCTCGAGTTGGTTGCTTCAACATAGAACTGATCATCGATTGACGGCGTTGAATCTTCATTTACAACGCATTGTCTAGCGTTTGAGCTTCATTGCGATGCGTTGTTTGGCGTCCAGGCTTCATTGCGACGTGTTGTCCGGCGTCCAGGCTTCATTGCGACGTATTGTTCGACGTCCGACACAGTTTATACTCGTACGTCTTCTAGAGTATACACAGTTTAAGCTCTTAAGGAGTTGGAGCGTGGCGGATACTTGAGTCATGAGACCAATCCATAGAATTGATGCGTCAATGACTCGTACTTATAGAATTTTTGGTAAATTCCCAGCCATCAACGGGTTTGATTAGCCTTTACCGACTACCGTTTGAGTCGGGCTAGCATGCGGATTGTTTAAATCCGTTCCGCATGTGACGTTGTGCTAAAAGAGTTAACCCTTTTAGTGCTACGATATTGAATACGTAGACTTCGTCTTTCTCCCGTGAAAAGACTAAACAGCAACGTGTATGAGACGTTGACTTAGGATTTTTGGCAATGAGCAGTTTATACTCTTATACCGATCGGAGTTTCAGGAAGCAGTTTATACTCTTATACCGGTCGGAGTTATGCTGTTTTCAACTGGCTCACTCTAGCGTTATGACGTCGGCTTCAACCAAGGTCTGGATGCTATTCTTGAGTGTAAAGCACGCCTTGGTTGGGTGAAGGATCCTCCTGTGGTATGCGCAGTACTTCGGATCCACAATATCATCAGCTTCCTCCTGATTCGTGATCGGTGGGAGCTTGATCTTGTTATTGTCAAGGAGGGATTTGAAGATGGCTGGAACATCTTCGTCCTTGAAGGAGTACTCTTTTTGAGGCCTCTGATCCGAAGTTTTTTGCTGCCTCCGGGACTGCTGTTGAGATTGCAGTTGGAAAGTTTGATTAGCATCAACTGCGTTAGCATATGCCTTACCATTCCCTTTTTGGTTGAAGTTCTGCTTCGGAGGATTTGTTGCCGGTTGGCCTCTCTCCGCCTTCTTTCTTCTGAGGAATCGCTCAGCTTGCTCTCCTTGAACCTTCAAGTCCTTCCAGGTCTTGGATGGTGCTGTGCCCATTGCTTCTAACACATCCAGTGAAAGGTTGTTGTGGCAGGTCTGGAGGATGAATTCCTCAGTGATCGGGTCCCGGCAATTCATCGCCTTGTTCCGGAACCTCTTGACGAAGGTGTCGACTAGCTCCCCGTCTTTCTGCTTCTCATCGAGCAACGATCCGATAGAGATCTCGGTATCGTCATCGAAGAAGTTCGTGAGGAACTTAGTCTCCATGTCGTCCCAGCTGTTTATGCTTCCTGGCTTGAGGTGACGATACCAATCAAAAGCGGCTCCGCGAAGAGTGCCAACGAATGACCGCAACATCAGAGGCTCATTACCAGAGATGACCCCCAAGTGCGATTTGAAGTAAATCAAATGCTGAGTAGGTGAACCCATCCCATTAAACGGCGTGAAGTTAATTAGACTAAACTTTTCCGGATATGGGATTGATTCCCACTCTCTTGGGTACGGACAAGGAATGCCCGTCTTTTTTATCTCTTGAGCGGAAATCAATGTATTGATTTTGCTCTCGAGATTTTTGATCTTTAGGCTTTCACCTGTGTCTTCACTGGCGTTCTCGTTACCACCCCCTGCATTGATGGGAGGGATATTGGTATTGCGAGCTTCATTTGTGTCCTCATCTTCCAGGTTGTTCTGGGTCTGACGACTTGGTTCGCCTTGTTGGTTCCTCAATGCTTGAAGCTGTTGGTCATGCATCTCTCTCATGTTCTGCATAGCCATTTGCATTTCGAACCTAAAGGTTTCCTGTTGTTTGGCTATGGCATCTTCAAGCATCTTGGCCACTTGCTCCGCGTTTATCATAAACGACTCGCGGGGCTGTCCTTCACTGGACACGGTGTTGTCAGACGCAATTGCTGAGCCAGCGTCTGATTCTTCATCTCCCGAAGGTACTCTTGTTCGAACCCTACCATACGTTGCACGGATGATAGCTCCGGACTGAAGACGAGTTACTCGTTGGGGTATTTCTGGAATCGCCTCGGGGTTATCCTGAGTCGATATTCCTGTGCTGGTCATATTGGCGGTGACCCTCGAATGTTCACCGTCTTCGGCCCTTGTTCTTCTTCGTTGGAAACGTCTATGCCTCGGCTTTGGCGTTTCAGTGCTGAGTCTTTCGAACACCGAGACTCTCTCAGGGACTGCCTTGACGCAGTTGCACTCAGACAGTACCGCCCGAATGAGCTTCGAACAAGGACATTGAGTCTCGAACCTTCGAGGGCTCCTCTTTCTGGATTTACTCGTACCCCCGGCACGATAGTACAGCTCGTCCGTTTGAAGGTTGGAGCAACCTATCGTGTGTTGGCACGCTCTCCTAGGTATAACGTCGTCGTTGTCAGACGACAATGTTTCCTTCTGAGGATGAATTGTCTTCTTCGGACCATCCAGAGTCACACGCCTTGAAACGCGCCTTTGTGAGCGTGAATCTTCAGCGGGCTCCTGCACCTCGATGCGCAAAGTTGTGCGCTTGGGTGCCGCGATTTTCTCCAAATGTTGAGGGTTGCGGCGACCCCCAGCATGTTGAACTGTTTGGGACTTCTTCATTGGACCCAAGCGTTCCTGGACTGGAGCTTTGCCTCGTTCCTTGAGAAGTGGACCGAGACGCTCCAAAACTGACTTCCTCTTCTGGGATGGTCCTGTAGGATCTCCCGGAACAGTTGCAGAAATCACCGGCGACTTGGGTTGTTTCGCCGGAAGTTGAATCTTCGGAGGCTGCGGTTGTTGCTCCTTGGTCTGAATCGTTGCTTCAGACTTTGGCCTCTAAACCTTGCGAGTTGATGGTGGCTTCTTGACCACCTCCTTCTGCAGCTTCCGACGGGCTTCTTCAGCTTTGGCCCGTGCTTGCGCCGATAATGCGTGACGTTTGCGGATACGCTCCTCCAGCGTCGAACGATTCCGTTTGACACGGACCCACTCCATCGTCGACGGTTTGGAGGAACCACCCTTCATTTGCTGTTGAGGCTGTTTTCCTCGTTTGCTCTTCAGATCCGCATGGTAGCGGACCCCGTCAACGGACTCCATGGCCTTGGCGAATTGCTTCGCGAGGCGTTGACGCTGCCTCTGGCGGGCTCTCTTGGAGAGAGTCACCACGCCTTCAATGGCGGACTTGACCTGCTTAGAGGCTGGTGGAACTTCACCCGACGCAACTTCGGCGCCGATCGGGGTGAGGTTGTCGTTGGTGGCTTCAACTTCTTCGCACCAACGCACCTTTCTCCTAGAGGAGAACTTCTGGGACTTTTTGGACTTGGGGGAGGAGGTAGATCCGGACGAGGACACGTACTCCTCGTACTTCTGTTGGTCGAACTCATACTCGACCTCCTCCACGACCGGGATCGAGATCCGTGGCTGCGACGCTCCGATCTCGGCAGCGAGATCGGTGGCTCCCACTGTGGTCGCCAGATTATTCATGGGAAAAATCAAATCTTTCTTCATTGCTGATTCCGTTACACTCTTAAATAACAACTTTTTGCGTTACAAAGATCCGGTCTTTTTATAAGAACCAGTTACAACGAAAATCAAAGAAAATAAAGAAAAATTACAACTTTCCTTATTTGTCGAACAAATCACAAGATCCTGTTATCTGGTCTCTTGCTTTTGTGGGTTGTTTGCCTGTGCCGGGGTTGTTTACCGTGGACCACCGCGCGATCTAGATCCGAGCAGATCTACGAAGTATTACGGGTATTATCCCACCAAGGAGATAATAGCCGGGAGGGATTGTTTCACCAAGGAAACAACCGCTCGAATCTCGGGATCAAAGAACCAAGCTTTGATCCGGAGTATAACGATGTAGATCTGAGGATTAGATTCCTTCGAACTCCTGCCTTGTTTGGTGCGGGTGCTCGTCAAGAACCAAATCCGAGTGTCCAAGTCTTCAAGCCTTCAAAACTCCGAGGTAAGGTCACAATCCGGCAGAGTTTCGGCTCTCCAAAAGTTCTTCCAAAAGTCCTCTCAAATGAACGAACCCATGGCCTATTTATAGGCACCCAGAACTGTGCCCGTGCACAGTTCTGGGCCTAGCCACCCATGGGTGGCTCGGCCTTAGCCGAGCCACCCTGGGGTGGCTCGGTTTCGGCCGAGTCCCCCGGGTGTTGTTCGTTTCGTCCGTTGTTCTGTTGTTTTGTCCGATTCTGTGCTTTGTTGATCTTGACTTTGATTCGGTTGTGTGGTTGACTTGTTAGGATTCGATTCGTTGAACTGATTCCTGATTTGGTAGTAAATCCACTTCTGAGTTCGAGTCCGAAACTGATCTTGATTCGATCGCGATTCATCCGAGTCCGTTCTTGTTTGAATAACTCGTTGACTCCTCGAACCGTTGGCTTGATTCCGCATGCGAATGGATGCATTCCGTTGTTTGCGTGCGGTTCGTTAGCCTCGTTAGTCCGCTACGTCGCATATCGCTTGGCTTCGGCGTTGTGGGCTAACAGTTTTGTTTGGATACGTCGCCCGATGGTCCGTTTGTTGAATCAGCGTTGTCGAGCTGTGCTAAGGGACCTATAGGCAATTTTATACGCCTACACCTTCATACAGGTCCTACATGGCAAATCCCTTCAACTAAGATGCCTTGGAAGCGGGTGCAGAGAACCAATCCTTTGTGACAAGGAATCAACAGCTCCAAGATCAGAGTTGAGATCCAAAGTATTCTGAAAATTCATCCCAGTCAACCGCAAACTTTCAAAAACTTTGGAGGGGGTTCTGTAGGCTGTCTAAAAATCACAATAGATAGCTGATTCCCCATCAAAACACCGATGATGGAAGTTACAATTTGACGACTTCCAGAAGGCTATAATTTGAAGACTTTCACGTAGATCGCTAAAGGTTACAATCTGACGACCTTCACGACAACTGATAAAAACTCTAATCAATAGTCTTTACAATCAACATCGGGAGTTACAATCTGACGACTCTCACATATCAAAGAGCTAAAGCAAAGATTACAAAACGACGATCTTTGCAGTGCTCTGACAGAAAGAGACTACAAATCGACGGTCTCTTCAAATCAAGCTGTGGAAGTCCTCCCCGCGTACCAGCATCAAGATGCACCGCGTTCATATCCACGAACGCAGCTCAAACGTAGCTCAAGCTCGGCCACGAACGCAGCTCAAACGCAGCTCAAGCTCGGCCACTAACGCAGCACAAACGCAGTTTCTAAGCTGTCAAACGCAGCTTCCAAGCTGCCAAACGCAGCTGCCATCCGCTGCCAAACGCAGCTGCCATTCGCTGCCAAACACAGCTGCCATTCGCTGCCAAACGCAGCTGCCATCCGCTGCCAAACACAGCTTCAAAGTTGCCAAATGCAGCTTCAAAGCTTCCAAACGCAGCTTCCAATAAGACGCTGCGTCTGAGCCTCCAGACGTTGCGTTTAAGTGCAGAATTCATGCCAGAATGCAGGATTTGCGTTTGACTCGTTCAAACACGAGCTGAATGGTTTCAAAACCGTTTCCCACGATCTGAGGGGATCACAATTCCACTCAGGAGTGATTTAAGGGAGCGGTTACATCCTATTAGGCCCACTTAGGAGCGAATTATGGGGACGGTTATACCCCTTAATCCTCTATAAATAACTGAGAATCAATTCAGTTCGGGGCTGGATCCTTCATCATTCTCTTGGGCAGCAAAGAAGAGATCCTTGGCTTGTCTAACCAATTACGGTTAAGATCAAACAAACTCGTTCAGAGTTCTAAAACTTACCACGCAAGTTCTCCACAACGTCAAATCGTGAGGAGAAGACATCGTTCCAGTGAATCAAAACATCGGATCGTCAACGGAGAGCAAACTCGACGCGAGCATTCGAGGGAGGTACTCCATCGCCACCGTGAAGAACCCAGAATTAAACAAAGGGGAGAATCAGATCAATTCTCTTCTCTTTTGTAACTAGAAAATCCAATTGTAATTGAGAGTTGAGAGAGTTGTAATCATTCTTTTTCTAAGCAGTTAGAGAGAATAAAAGTCAAATACGATTCTTTCATTATTTTCTTGTTATGAATTTTCCACAAACACCTGACGCCAACCGAGCTTCTCCACTCGCTATTGCCGTGCCGCAGCCCTCTACCCGCGCCGTCAGCGTCGATTCGTTCGATGAAACCCCGAAGCAAGATCCCGATACTCTCTTGACTTGTCATTCAATTCTTAGATCCGTTGTGAATAATTTGGTTGCTTGCAAGATCCCCTCTCTTGTCTCGTGTTAAAATTATTTTGATTAATTAATAATATTTAATAGTTTATTTCATGTGATAATTATGTGTGAAACTACTTGTGAATTAATGAATATAAAATAACAAAATTTATATTTTTGAAAGTTGGATAAAATTTATAAGATATTGTTGAAAAGAAAAACTAGAAATAATTTATAAAAAAATAGTTACTGTTCATACTAAATAAATAATAATAATAATATATTTTAAAGATTATTTTTGAATAATTTATGAGAAATAAACTAAAAGGATTTATTTTTGAATTAATGAATTTATGAGTATGATGATTGGAAATTGCGAGATTTCATGCGTAATTATTTGATAGTTGTAGTTCCTTCTTGCACGTTTTTTGTAGTTGTTCACGTTTCCTGTTCATGATTCATGACTCTGTTACAAAGTATTCATTGTATTTATACCCTGTTAGTGACCCGTGAGATATGAGTTGTTAACTTGGATTTGGGATGGGAAGGTCCGGGTTCATGTTATCGGATATGTTTGTTGTTTATTTCCAGGCTCGCACCAATGAATCGTTTCGCACTGGGGTGGGTCTAAGGAGCAGTGATTGGATATGTTTATTGTTGTTTCTAGGCTCGCACCAGTGAATCGTTTCGCACTGGGGTGGGTCTGAGGAGTTGCGATCTATCAGTTATCCGATAATATGAGCCAGTGACCTGTTGTAGGATGACTAGTTACATGACTTAGATTCCTGGCTAAGTATGATTCTTGTGAGACGTAGATCAGTTGTATTTCTTTCCATACATAGATCGGGGTTAATATTTAATTATTTACAATTCGAGACATATGGTATATACATGAGGGTTTCCTTGTTTGGATTATTTCGCTCGACGTACTACGTCTCGAGTTGTAGATTTTTAAGTATTAATTCCATCTATTGTATAACCTTGTTGCTTGGATGGTTTCTGATCGCTACCTGCATGATCTTCTTACTTAGTTGATTTTTGGATTCTTCTGATTATTAGTATTCCAGTTGCATGCCTCTATCGTTATTACTATCATCACATGTTCTATTTCTATTTCTGTTATCGCATTGACCACGCATATGTTATCATTACTGTTATTGTATTTGTTCCTGGCTTAGGGGATCTTGCCGTGTGTTATACACGCTGACGTACTCCTATTTTCTGGGTGTACGTTAGATTTAGGAGACAGGCAGCCTCAGTTCGGAATCGTACAGGAGCCAGATGATTCTCAGTCGGGTGCCTTGCAGAAGGAGTAGAAGAACCAGCTGAAGCGTAGTGGTTTTCTTTCGTAGTAGTAGTTGGACATTAAAACTCTTTTACCGTACTTTTCTTTAGTTGATGTTGGATTTAGTATTTTAACAGTATTTTCTTTATGGACTATGTATTTCTTATTTCCTAGTTAGACTATTTTGTAATAAGGGTATGTTAGACCCATATTTTTATGTCTGGGATGATCTACTATTGATGACATGTCTATTTCTTATTCTGGGTTGTCATTATATTCTTGCTATGTGTGATCAGGGACTTGTGACTTCGTATATTATATTTTTGACGCTTAGCGTATTGGATTGAGAAGAAAAGAAAAGAGAAAAAAAATAATAGTGTATATTTCTTCTCAATCTAATACGTCGCGGGCTTGTTCACGTTCCGATTCCCGGTTATTTTGGGAAGCGGGGCATGACAATACTTCTCGGAGTCAGGGAAAATAGTTTATACTCGTGTACCCAATAGAGTAACATGGAGAAGCAGTTTATACTCGTGTACTCATTGGAGTTAGGGAAAACAGTTTATACTCATGTACCTAATGGAGTAACATGGAGAAGCAGTTTATACTCATGTACTTATCAGAGTTAGGGAAAACAGTTTATACTCATGTACCTAATGGAGTATGAGTCGTCTTTATTTGGCTTGTTTCGCCGTTATGACGCTAGAGTCAATTAATGCTTGGATTTTGTTTTTCTGTCCAAAGCAAACCTTGGTGGGATGAAGAATGCTTCTGTGGTATGCACAGTAGTTTGGATTCGTAGTCCTTTTAGCTCTCTCCCGATCTTTAATAGGTGACAACTCGATTTTGTCATTGGCGAGGAGGTATTTCAAGATGGCTGGAGCTTCATCATCTTCGAAAGAATACTCCTTTTGGAACTTCGGATCGAGAGCCGCGTTCACAGCGATTGCAGATATCGTCGATTGGCTTCTCTTAGCTTTCTTTCTTTTAAAAAAGTGTTCAGCTTGCTCGTTACGTAGTTTTAACTCTTTCCAAGTGGTGGATGGTACGACCCCCAGGGCTTCTAGGACATCAATGGTGAGATTATTGTGGCATGTTTGTAGGATGAACTCCTCTGTAACAGGATCTCTGCAATTCATTGCCTTGTTATGAAAGCGGTTGATAAAATTGTCAACCGACTCTTTGTATTTTTGCTTCTCATCTAGAAGGGTTCCGATTGACACTTCAGTGTCATCATCGAAGAAATTGCTGATGAACAAACTTTCTATATCATCCCAGCATTTGATGCTCCCTGGCTTGAGACGTCGGTACCAATCGAAGGCGGGCCCATGAAGGGTCCCCACGAATGATTGGACCATCAAAGCCTCGTTTCTAGAGATTACACCCAAATAAGACTTGAAATAAATCAAGTGTTGAGTGGGCGAACCTTTCTCGTCAAACGGAGTGAAGTTAATCAGATTAAATTTCGGTGGGTAAGGAATTGAATCCCACTCCCTTGGTTACGGGCACGGAATATTCGTTTTCTTTACTTCTTGAGCCGTCATCAAAGCATTGACTTTGTTTTCAAGCTCCTTTATTTTCTTGTCGTCGTCTACATCTTTATTCGAAGGTCTTTAAGGAGAATGAGTTGGACTACCCCCTGTGTTTTTATTTTTAGGGGGTGCAATTGAACCACCCCCAGTGTTATTGGGGGGTGCATTAGCCAGGATGACTTCGTCCACTTCTGGATCACTATCATCTGTATCATTTTGAGTGTGGCGGCTGGATTCAGCTTGTTGACTGGACTCAGGAGGTTGAAGCCGTTGAGCTTGCAACTCTCTCATTTATTGAATAGCCAACTCCATTTTCGTCTTCATCTCAGCTCTAATTTCTTCATGTTGTTTGGTTAGAGCTTCTTGAAGCATTTGAACAAACTGATCAGGGGTGATTATGAGCACTTCTCTGGTTTGCCCTATGCTAGACATTGTATCATCGGAGTAACTGCAGAACAAGTATCTGAGAGTTCCTCATCTGAAGATAACCCTTCATGAATTTTCCTATAATCTTGACGTCGATTGGCCCTTCGTTGTAGCCGTGATATCCTTTGAGAGAGACCCTGCTCAACTCTCCCTCTTGGAGAGAAATCAGGATCTAGGTTGATTGGATGATGCTTTCCTTTATCAGTCATGTTGATAGTGACCTCTGGAAGCTCATCTTTTTGCACAGTGGGTTTCTTTTTGTTGAAACGTCTCATCTTCGGCTTCGATGTCTCAGTAGAAAGTCTTTAAAATACGAAAACTCTTGGTGGTTCAACTTTGGAACAACTACATTCCGACAACACCGCCTTAATAAGTCTCTCGCATGCACAATAAGAATCTGCTTCTCGAGCAACTCTTTTTTGCGACTTGTTAATTTGATAGTACAGCTCATCATTACCATGATTCGAGCAACCTATCTTCTGCCTTTGAACCTTGTTAACATGCAAAGGATGACTTGTCGTCATATCTGAGCGATCCAAGGTTATGTGTTTATATCCCACCCCCTGTGGGTGTGGAGTTTTCACAGACCCTAAACGAGAGTGAATTGGTATCTTTTTCTTTTGGGCTTGTTTTGTTCTGACAGGAGGACATTTACGACCCCCAATGTAAGAAACTACTAGGGGTTCATTCGTTGAATCCGGGTGTTCTTTAATTAGGGTCTTGCCTCGATCGTCAAACAAAGGACTGAGACGATCCACCATTATAATCTTAAACTTTGATAGGTCGGGGCTGACCCACGGCTTCACTGGTGATGGAACAGATATAGTTGTAGTAGGCGGAACAGGGACAGACGTTGACGGGGCCGAAGGGGTGACTTTGTGAACTTCCTCTTGGCCGCGGCAGGGGTGATCGTCGCGGTCGAAGGGCTCGCCGTGGTAGCGAAGACTGCTGCGGTTGGAAGACTCGCTGCGATAGTGGGGACTGCTACGGTTGGAGGATGCACCGCGGTAGTTAGGACTGCTACGGTTGAAGGACTCGTCGCGACAGTGGGGACTGTTGCGGTTGAGGGACGAGTCCCGCCGATCCGATTCTTGCACACGTTTAAATTTAGGAATCCAAACTTTACGATTTTTTGGTGATTTTTTAGACACTATTTCTTTCTTCCCTTCTTGCATTTGTTGACAATGAGCACAGACACGAGCGATGTTTGCACGACGATTTTGTATACGTTCTTTGAGGGTTGAACGAGCCCTTTTTACGAGAGTCCATTCCCCCATTGTAAGTTGAGCAGAAATGTGAGTGGTTTGTTGTCGAGGCAACTGGACCACTTGATATTTCCTTGATTCTAAGTCCGCATAGTAACGAACTCCATCGGTTTTTTCCAAGGCCTTAGCCAATTGACGAGTGTGGTGCTGACGTTGTCTCTGATGAGCCCTCTTCGTCAGTGTTGGCGAACTTCGACCGAACGACTCCTTAATTAGGATGGAATCGTCATGAGTAGAGCTTCCAGTTTTAGGGGTCGCCGGGATAATGTTGCGAGGCAAGGCCTCAACAACGATTAGGCGAGAGTCTTCACTTTTAGTCTTCTTTGGCGTGTAAGCCTTCTTCAATCGTAAGATCCTCTTGTACTTGTGAGACAAAGAAGATCTTGAAGAGGATGATGAAAGATATTCCTCAAATCTAGCCTGGTCAAACTCGTACTCGACCGTGGATTCAATCGGGATCTTGATCGGCTGCGACACGACGGTCTCGGCAGTGAGACCATTGGCTCCCACCGTGATTGTCAGTTTGTTTGCGTCAGGAACAAGTTTTGTTGTAGAATCCATTATAACTGTTTATCGATTACAATGAATACAAAAGAGTGAGCCTCATACTTTGTAAAACTACTCTTTATAACGAAAATCAAATTACAAGATCCTTAGAAACAAACGCAGGATCGTTGTTTGGAACGCTACTTACGCGGGATCTTTGCCTGTGCCGGGGGTGCGTTAGCCCGTGGACCACCGAATCACAGATTCTGATTGAATCGTGAAGGCTTTGGGGATTCTTCCTTCGTTTAGAAGCAAGAATGAAATTAGTGAATATTTTATTGAAGTAAGACAAACACTCTTCTCAAGATTAAGTCGAAGCTTAAATCTCAAGGAATCACCAAAAAGCTCAAGTATTCTGCCTTATCTGCTCGGCCTTCATCAGTAATGATCTTAGGGGGGTATTTATAGCCTCTGGGAAAGTTTAACTGAAAATACAGCATCATGGGGGGTTTTTGACTTGCGAGACAGTTGAGACTATCTCGGTGGCCGAGACAGTTGTGACTGTCTCGGCTTCCGAGACAATCATGACTGTCTTGGGAAACCTGAACTGCCCAGTAGTTTCTCCTATAATCGCTCTTCCATGTTCTAAACTCTGTTATTTTGACAGTTATCAATGTGATTCTCACCCATGATGTTTCTCATGATCTCTGACAGTTAATGGACACATGTCAATAGTTTCTGAACATTTCAAAACCGTCTCGCGTGCGAGACAGTCAACACTGTCTCGCACTGTGAGATAGTAGACACTGTCTCGCACTGCGAGACAGTCGGCACTGTCTCGCTTGTGAGATAGTCTACACTATCTTGGTCATTTCGAGACAATGTAAGGCTATTTCCTGTGATCTTTGGATGACCTTCTCCTTGTCCCGAGTTGTGTTTGGATATCTATTAGCATTTTTTAACGCCTACACCTGTGATGGGGATGTTGATATCCGTGAAATACCAGATAATCAGATTAGATCCGAAGCTTATTTGATTCGTGAAGGAATTAAGAAACTAAAGCAATTATCTCGGCAATAGCGAGATAATCACTATTCTCAAGATTACCGCAACGAGGCAATCTCAAGGGAAGGAACCGGGAACTGTAGATCTGACGAGCTCCTCTTCTTTATGCTGAAGAACTCAATCTGATCTCCTCCTCTCTTCTGAAATTTATTCTTCTTTAGTCTTCAATTTAGCAGGGCTTCACCGACGCTCGAGAATTACAGATCTCAAAAAATAAAGACCCTGGGGCTATATTTATAGGCTTTGGGACCTCTGTTTTCGGATAAGAATGAACGATTCACTCTTATCTTCAGTTGTAACTACTTAACCATGTCTTGGATGATATTTTATTAGTTGAAACAAATCTAGACGGTTAACGATCGAAAAACAGCTCAAAACAGCCAAAAACAGGTTTTCGGGGCTGCGGACGCCCGCGGTGTCTCGGCTTGTTTTACCTCTAATATTCTCATATGGCCTCCAAATGAAATTATTCAAGATGCATTGGAAAGCTAACGAAAAGATATACAACTTTTATATTTTAAGAGTTTTCATATTCGAATCAAAACATGGCCAAAAGCTCTATTCTTCCCCGTGATACCAATACTGTCTCGGAATTCTGAGGTAGTTTGTACTATCTTTGGTATTTTGGCTTTATCTCTCTCATAAGATCTCAGAATGAGTTGATCCCAGATGCGTTAGAAATCTAACAAGGAGATATACAACTTTCATCTTTTGAGATTCTTCTGATTCAAAGCGAGATAGTCTCTACCAAGGCGGAGACACTTGGAGTGTCTCCGCTAAGGCCCGAGGTATTGTTTCGTGTGTCCCGTCCGTTTTTATCGTATCTTCGTCGTCTGAACTTGAAATTTTACAATTCAAAGTGTAAAGAAAAATCAACGATAAGATCTACAAGCTCCCATTATTAAATTATTTGTGGAGTAGATGGGACACGAGGGGCGCTTCGTCTTTCGTAAGCGAAGCGTAGCTTCCGATCAGTTATTCTGTGGTTCCGTTGCTTCACACGGTTCGTCGACTTACTTCATGTGTTTATCTACATCAATTAAGATTTTGTGACTTATAGTGATGTTTATCATCTTCTCTCTGTCTTAAACCGTGTGCGGGAATTCGTGGACAATTTTTAACACATAAATATAATTAATAAGATCAATATCATGTCCAAGTGTACATTTTGATTATCATTTACTAGCTGGAGAATCGCCATTATAACATTATTAACATATAGTACTTTTTCTCCAAAATTTGATGGGAGCTTTCACTTTAGTTCTCCTCTATAGAGTGATTCTGATGCTTGATGAATTTGAGAGCTTTCAGTTTAATTCTTATCTCTAGAGACAAGTCACTCTGCTTGTTACATTTTTACCCCTAAGAGTGATGCAAGTTCATTTTCGCGGTGGTTGGACATCACCAAGTTCTTCTGGCTGGTAAATGGAGGAGATTGTTTAGTTTGTTTTGTAATTGCAATGTCAATGTCAATTACATGTACAGTTTCTATAATGATAGTAATATGTGTATCAACTGTTGTTGTAATTGCTTGGTTCAATCCTAAAATTTTACAATTTGTAACAGGAAGAGTTTTTTTAAGAATCACAACCGCATTTATTAGCTACAGTAAAATAAACATTTGTGATTGACTTAAAATATTCCAGTTAAATTAAGCAAAATATGCAACTCCTCTAAGCATAGTCAACCAAACAGTCCCCTATTTTTTTTTTCTCCAATGCATTTGTTATGGGTTGATTATCATTTTCTCAACAAATGATATGAATAGTATCATTATTATTATCTTAAATACTATATATCTATATTAGCACTGTGTCAATTCTTTTTTTCTCTTTTCTTGTGCACAAGAGCCAGCCTCCTAACTTTTGTTTGTTTTTTTTGTTTTATTTAGTTTTTCTCATAAAAGAAAAAGTCAATAGTGATGAGAAACCTGAGTGCAAAGTTTGAAAAGAGATCATTCCAGAAGAACATATTCATTTGAAAGGTAAGTATTTTCTCATATCTTTTCACTATCATAATCCCATGCATTTCATATTGTTCTTTTCATTTCAATATTTTTCTCCTTGGTTGTGATCATTATGACATCTTTATCGTTCTTTAAAAAAGTTTCATTATTCAAACTATACTTTAAAACTATAAATAAACTATATGAATTAGATATGAAAGATCTCTATCTAACTCATGAGCTGTATGACAACTGGTATAGTATACTTTTGAATACATTTGTATTATTCATTATGTTCCATTTTTGTGCAGAATGTGGTACTATTGTGGGCTATGCATCCATGGGAAAAGGGATGCACGGTGGGCTCACCACGTGCTCCACAAAGACCACCATTTCACCATCCTTGTCGAGATTTCTTGCACCTGCTCCGCAGAGGAGCTGCTAGGGGCAAGAAAGGCGTATTATTCCCTCTTTCACCATTCTCTGGAGGAAGATGTTGCTTATCATGTCAAAGAATCTAATGCCAGAGCAAGTATTGTTTCTAATCTTCATTGATGTGCAAATCTTGCTCTTAATAGCTTTAATCTTAAATTTAAGTTCTAATTTGTCTCTTTTATTATGACGTTTGGTGATTGAATTGAATTGCTTATATATAATCTTTGTTGCATTCCCTCTTTAGTTGGACTATTCTATGGTACAATAAGAATGAGAAAAGATTTGATGAGTTTTCCTCAAATTTCTGAATCATCAACATGAGTATCTTTTTTTTCCCTTCCCCTTCTAAAATCAGAAACTAGTATATATTTTTATGGCAACAAGACATATCATTTTAAGGTTATTCCTGTCCCCGTGTTCCTTGAGAAGATAAGTTAAATACTAATGTGGGCTTAATCCTAGATTCATAGCGTCGACCAATTTTTTGAAATATGGTTGATTCATAAATTTTTTGTAGATGATGAACCATGTTAATCTTTTTTACCACCTTATCCAGGGTGTTCCTGTTGATGTGAACCATAGATTTAGTGTTGGTTTTGTTTGGAAGAGTACCAGCTTTGATCGGGTGCAAGGAGCAAAGAAAACTTTTGCTGTAGATGAAACTAGTGTCAGCGGGTGAGCTTCATTCTATCCTCATGAGTGAGATTTAGATAATGTTTTAATGTGTTGTGGATTCGAATGTTGTTTTATGAGATTCAGACAGTGTAATATTCAGATGAATGCATGTACAGATATTGAAAGAAATGACGTTTGATCTCTCTCATTTCTTTTGGGTTGGTATAGCATATGATTCTGTACTTGTGCAAGTGATTTGTGTGGGTTGCTGATTGAATGTGAACGAATATGAGTTTCTTTTTTCTCTTTGTAGTCTCCTGTTATGTTTACATAACTTAAATGACCCAAAAAATGTAAAAGATGATGGAATATTGTTTTAATTTCATTCCAGAATTTTATATAATGACAGAATGCTCACTTTGTAACTCAATACAAAAAGTAGGTTTACAAGCAAAAAAAAATGTAGCACGTATCCTAGATAGAAATTTTGTCTAGGATGCTATATCCTAGACGAAAATTCCGTCTAGGATACTTCCTAGACAAAAATATCCTAGATGGAATTTTCGTCTAGGATATAGCATTCTAGACGGAAATAAAATCAGTTTAGGAAGCTTCCTAGATGGAATTTTTCATCTAGGAAGCTTCCTAGACGGAATTTATTTCCATCTAGGATTATCCGTCTAGGGTTATCTATCTAGGATACATTCTAGACAAAAATTTCGTCTAGGATACCGCATCCTAGACGGAAACAAACTCGACTCGCATCCTAGATGGAATTCCGTCTAGGATAGGTTTTTTAGACGGAAATGGGAGTATCCTAGACGAAATTTTCTGTCTAGGATGTCTCATTTTGTACCAGTGTAGCCAAGATGCTAGAACTCTCTTACCTTAGATTTATTTTAATGCGTAATAGAGTAGATTTATTTTAATGTCTTTACTTTCTTGCTTTAAATTCTTGCATTTATTTCTTGTAACTTATTTTATAGTTTATATTTTAATTCCTTTCACTATTCTTCTTGAGGCTAGAACCCTCTCAGGATTAGTTTTTATTTTTGTTTATTTTTCTTTTCTTTGATTTGGCTTGAGACTAGAACCCTCTAGGGAATTCTTATTTTTTATAGACATGGAATTAATACTTGTGGGTGTTTGGGTCAGAAATTATTTTCTTCATTGTATAACTCGTTACAACTTTGATCGTTACAAAACTTTTAAAAAGATTGGTCTTTTTATAAGACCTTTATACTATGAAAATAAAAATTACATTCTCTTTCAAACAACACACAGATCCTATTTATTAGTCTATGTTTGTATGAGATCTTTGTCTATGCCAGGATTTATCCGTGGACCGCCTCAGATCAGATCCGGTTAACAGAAGATTGATTAAAGCTCTTACTTCACAAAAAAAAGTAATCTCTGAAGTGATAATATTGACCAAGCGAGATTACGACTTTTCTCGAGATCAAGACCAAGCCTGATCTTAACAAATGGGAGGGACGGGCCTTAGATCCTTCGAAACGCTCCTTCTTTATGCTGGAGTTCACCAAAATTTGCTAGCCTCTTTCAAATTCGTCAAAACCTCACCCTAGCTCCTCTAAAATTCATGACTCCCTTCAGATCTACCTTTATGAGGATACTATGTGTATATTTATAGGCTTTAAATGTCGTGTTTGTGGATAGGAATGTCGTGTTTGTGGATAGGGTCAAAGAATAACCGTTATTATCCGTTTAGATGAGTTTTCGGTTGTGTAACAGTTTCCACATGTTTAAGGATAACCCCACATGTTTATGGATGATCCCAAGGAGTTCTAGAAGCCAGTCTTATTAGAAAACACGTCGGGAGCTGACCTGGTCGCGAGTCACTGCGACTGTCTCGCATATGTCCAAGACAGGTTGGATTTTGGTCTTAACTCTTTCATCTAACCTCAGAATGAGATGATTCAAATGGAGTTGGAAAGATGAAAAAGTTACCTACAACTTTTGTCTTTTGAGATTCTTCAGATTCGAATTGTATCATGGGTAAAATATATGAACATAATTGGTGTCTCGCAGGTGTGAAACAGTCTGGGTTGTCTCGGGTATTTTGGCTCTAACTCCCTTATCTGACCTCAAAATAAAGTGATTCAGGATGCATTAGAAATATTGTGAATATATCTAAAACCTCCCATGGGAAATACACCTATGAGATGAGCAAGACACGAGTGGTGCTTACTCCTTTTTGGGTGAAACGTAACCCCAAGTCGAGTCGCTTCTTCGTTATTGTACCATCCCTTGATTTGTATGCTTTATCGACTCGCTCTGTGTGTTTGTTAGCTTCTCTATGACATCAGATAATCCTTCTTGATTTAAATAATGATGTTTATCATCTTCTCTTCGTCTCGGGCTGCGCGCAGGAACCCATAGGTAATTTTTGACGTCTACAGTGGGAACTCTAGAAATTGCGTGAAACTAGCTAGTGTATTCAATTCTAAATTCTTCATATCTCTAATTGAATCATCCATCTTTTAATTTCTTTATTTTCCTCTTTATCCTTGATTTTTCTCTCATTTGTTTCTTGATTTTATTTCCTTCATCCTTCTTTCTTCCCTTTTGTTAATTTTCTTTACATTCACTCTTTATCACATCTACTCTTTATCTCTCCACTCTCAAGCTCATTTTGTTTTTATTTACATACAATCACTCTCACTCTTTTCTATTTCTCTACAATCACATTCATCGCTCCTAATTATCACACACACAACATAAGAACCGATTTTGATTTTCTTCTACAAACACTTTCCTCGTGGGATCGATAACTTTTTAAACTATAACTTGATTGGTTGTGCACTTGCAACTCTAGAGGTATACTTTTATGCCCCGTCAAGTTTTTAGCGCCGTGGCTGGGGAATGAGCTTATAAGTAGGATTTTATTTTTTTTGGTTCTTTAATTTGTGTGTTTTTTTGTGAAGTAACCACTTGGAGATTGAAGATCAAGGATTAGAGATCAATAATTTGAAGATTTTCTTGTAATATCTCTTCTTTTTAGTATTTTCAATTCCACCCTTGGTTAGTTTCTCATAATTAGAGACAATTAAGATCTAAAAAAAGATTTTATTTTTGTCAACCATAATAAAATTCACCCTCCACTTGGATATTTACTAACAAGATATTAAATTCAAACAATATCTCCCTTCCTCACATTTGTTTTATTGTTAACCCTAATTAAAAAAGATTTTTTTGCATCATTTTTAGTTGCTTTTAATTACTAAGGTTGCATTGCATATAATAGTAGGAATTCACCCAAGTGATTTGAGCATCTTGATTTGACACACACTTGAAAAGATTCTTAAGAGCAACAACCCCCTAATCAACATAAGATGAGAGATTTTGTCACCCTTTCCTTAGCCCACAAATCACTAATTCCTTACTACACAAACCCAAGTCTTTTAAAACTCATTAGACGTTGGCCCCTAAGGATTCGAGCTCATTAAGGAATAAGAAATCCTTAAGTAAACAGGTTCAAGTTTACTTGAACTAGTTGGTGTCTAAGGCCAGATTTAGGGGTCGCATAAAGCGCTCCGCAAGGAACGAGGTACTTAAATGATCTTTGATCTCCCTTTAGTACTATCCTTACCTAGCTAGATGATCGAGTGAACTTTAATCTTTTCAATAAGGGCGTTTTTGGTTAGGAGCTGGTATAGATGAGTTTAGGCTTAACCCTAGAATTTAGAGTGCTTAACCCAAGAAATAGATAATCTTAATCCACCGGTTCTTCAAGATATGTGTTACCCAACTAGGAATGCAATCTCATCTTGCATTAAGCTACCCAAAGTAAATGGGACTAATTTTGAGCTTAGACTGTATTACATAAACATGCTTCCAAAATTCTTAGGAAATGAAACCGAAGAAGCTTATATCTTTATCTCCGAATTTGAGGAAGTTTGTCTTATGATTAATATTAGGGAACTATCTGAAGATGCGATCAAGCTTCAATTTATTTCATTTGCTCTTAAGGATAAAGTCAAGAAATGGTTGTATAGCTTACCTACGAATTCTATCTCAACTTGGGATGAATTTGTTACCATCTTTTTGAAATTTTTTTCCTATCCATAAAACGGTTAAATTTAGAAACATCATAAATTTTAAAATTATCCTGGGTGAGCCATTCTGGAAGTATTTTGATAGATTTAAGGATCTCCTTATCCAATGTTCTCACCATGGTCTTGAAAAATAGTGATTATGCCAAATCATCTATGAAGGATTGGATTATTCTTCAAAAACTTTATTAGAATCAACGTGTCAAGAGGATTTCATGAAGAAAAATGCCGATGAAGCTTGAGAATTTTACAGAGTTTATCCGAGAAAACCATGCAATGTGAACACTGTGATAACAGAGTTTTATCAGTTCCTAACCCAAATCCAGTGGTATGTCCCTAGAGACAAACATTACCTTTGAAGCAAAGATGACTACAATCATGCATAGATTAAAAGCTCTAGAAATCAAAGAACAAGCCCCAGCTCAAATAAATAAAGTTTCTGGCCCAGGTTATCAAAACTGTCTTTCTCCATCCCATGTTTCAAAGGAATGTTCTCTATTAGGAAATAATCAACTACTAGGACAGGTTAATGCTGTATTCCAGCGTTCCATGAATGATCCATTTTTTCCAACCTATAATCTGGGTTGGAAAAGCCACCCAAACTTTAAATGGAATCAGGAAAACTACCTTGGAAATCAAAACTTCACTCCCTCTTCAAACCAACAATTTCATAGGGGAAACACAGTTTCTTTCAGTTCTCAACCAAGTCTGCCATATTCAAATCAATCTCCTCATCATCAATCTGTAAATTATATCCCTACAAATTGAAATCATGATAAACATATCAATGTTTTGGAAAAAAGTTTGAAAACCATAATCAAGGCCTCTACACAAACCACAAATATGTTGACTCAAACATCCAACACTTTGAATTTCTTTATGTAATCAACCGGACAAATACTCAACTCCAACACTCAAACCATAGCTAGGTTAGAAATCTAACTTGGTCAACTAGCTAGTGCCATGAGTGAAAGAGAAAAAAGAAAATTTCCGAGTCAATCCGTGGTCAACCCTAAGAACACATGATCTAGTTCATCCTACGAAGCTCAAGCGAATGTAATCCATCCACTACAGTCAGTAAAACTGGTCGATAATCAAGTTAGAACACCTCCAAGTCAAACTCTTGAACCAGAACAAACTTGTTCTCCTTCTTATAACTCTATTCAGAAATCACCCCTTTCCGATGGCCAATAACCCGAATCTGAACGTAAGCCTAATTTTGATAGGTTTAAACTTGTTGCTCCCATCCCAGACAGACTCAGGTCTACGAAACACTCTCCTAAGGAGGAGAAGATCCTAGAAACTTTCAAGCAGGTTAATGTCAATATTCCTCTCTTAGATGAAATTGAACAAATTACTTCTTATGTAAAATTTTAAAAAGATTTGTTTACTAAGAAGAGAAAAATAAATGTTCCAAATAAAGTCTTTTTGGCTGCTAATATCGGTGATATGCTCTCAAAGTCCATACCTTTGGAATATAAAGATCTAGGTTGTCCCATCATTTCATGTGTCATTAGAAATACCTACATTGATAATGTGCTT
This sequence comes from Asparagus kiusianus, assembly GCA_022839385.1. NCBI lineage: Eukaryota > Viridiplantae > Streptophyta > Magnoliopsida > Asparagales > Asparagaceae > Asparagus > Asparagus kiusianus. The sequence goes on from BQKN01064739.1 coordinate 226,071, forward strand.
TTATACTTAGGGGCTAGTGTCAATTTGCTTTCTTATTCAGTCAACCAGCAACTAGGTGTAGGTGAACTAAAATCAACCAGATGCACCTAACAATTAGCTGATAGATCTGTTAAAATCCCCATGGGTGAGATACATGATGTTCTGATTAAGGTCGAGGATTTTATTTTTCTAGTGGGTTTAATAGTCTTGGAAACAGAGCCCATTTCCAATCCCAAAGGACTTATACATATCATCTTAGGAAGACCATTTTAGCCACTTCTAATGCTCTCATCAACTGTAGAACTGGTTAAATGAAGCTGTTCTTTAGGAATTTGACTGCTGATCTTAACATTTTTAACCCAGGGAACCAATCAAATGATCAACCTCTAGATATAAATTACATTTAGGAAAGACCAAAAAAGAAGAGAATGAGTCAGATCTTAGTTTTTAGGAAATCTTTGGTGAGGAGCTGAAGATTTTAGAAAAATCCGACCAGGTATTTCAGAACGAGGAAATTGTGTTAAATATATGCTTCTTTAACCCAATTTTTGAATAACTCTTTGTTGATGAACTTAGATTCCTGGAAAACAAACAACAACTAAATTTTCATACCTCAACCATGAATCTTGGAGTTGAGAAAATTTTAAAGAAGAATTGGTTGTTAGAGGACAAACCTTCATAAATAAAGAATCTAAGTTCAATAAAAAATTTAAAATGCATGATACCAGTGATACCTACTTTTAATAGGTACAAATATTGTTGAAACCTTTGGAGAACGAAGAATTTAAACCTGTCATTGATTATATCATTTTGGATTTTTTAAAATCTAGGGTAGAATTTTTAGCAATAAGGTACGATTTAATGTAGAGTATAAGCTTTTTATGTTGAATCTTTCATTCTATATTTTTGTGTTTTATATCATAATAATAAAAAGAATTTATTTTTCTCTCATTTGAGAGTTTCTTGTTCTTTATAGCAAAAATATATGTATATAAAAAGAAAAAAAAGAAATATTAAAAAAAAGAGAGACAAAAAAAAGAAAAAAGTTATGAAAATTGTTTTTTCAAAAATGATGAAAAAAGAGAAGAAGAATAAATTTTTTGATTTCATCCTCCTCATACCAAAGGTAATTGCATAATTTTTCGTCATTGTTCTCGGTCAACCGAACAAATGTAAGTACTTCATTTCTTATCTACTCTACCTTGTGCATCATAGAGTTTGTATTGAGGAAAATATAAAATTTAGGTGTGGGGGTGAGAACTAGTTATTTTTCCTCGTTATTCTATCTTTTTTATTCCTTTTCTCTTCTTTCTATGCCATAAATTTTTTTCTCTACTTTCTATGTCGACATTTTTTTGCAAAAAAATCATAAAAATATTGTCACTTACCAAATTAATTGAGTTAATTAATAATTGATCTATTTGATAAATTTTAAATTTTCTAATCCCTAGTTAGTTTTATACTCAAGTTCACATTTTATGATAACTCTAAATAAGTTTCTCGTAAGAAATGATTTTTAAAGTAATATACTTCACTTAAGTCTTAACTTAGACTTTTAATTAAAATAATAAAATTTTTGCATGTTAGCTTAGAGTTAAAAATTATTTTTTAAGTTGTCTTGATCTACATATTTTTTAGGACACACACACACACACACACACACACACACACATAGAAATATGGGTATGCTTGGTACCAAACACAGATTTTATGCTTATTAGTGAGGTGTCATAATCCCTTCCATCCATCAAATAGGGGACCACATTCACATAGGTTGAAGAGCGCATAGGGATATGCAACCATTTGAATGAGTGGAGGGGATTATGACACCTCACTACCAAGCATAAATTTTTTAAGCTTGGTACCAAGCATACCCATTTTATATATATATATATATATATATATATATATATATATATATATAGGAAAAATTGTTTCAAGGCCCTAAAATTCAAGTTTCAATCTGCCCGAGCCCCTCACATTTTTTAGTGTGATGCAGCCCCTTTTTTTTTGAAAAAATTGTGTCGAGAGCCCTTCATCATGATTCCAACTCATGATTAGACACGTCGGCTCCTAAAATTCCAAATTTACCCTTTCTCTTTCTCATGTTAGCTCATGTTAACTATTATAGATAACATGTTAACTGTTATAGATAACATGTTAACTATTATAATTTTATAAATATGTTTTGAGCTCAATGTGTGAACTATAATAGTTAACATATTATCTATATTAGTTAACATGTTACTTATAATAGTTAACATGTTAACTATAATAGTCAACATGAGACGTGAAGTTCCTCAGGATGGCGCCGGCAGCGAAGTGGGGGAGGGAGGAGGGGGAGGGGGACCGTAGGAGGAAGAGGGAGGTGTAGGGGGGAGGTGTAGCGGGGGAGGGAGGTGGGGGAGGGGAGGGAGGCAGAGCGGGGAAGGGAGGTGGAGAGGGGGAGGATGGTGTAGGAGGGGAGGGAGGCGGAGCGCGGGAGGGAGGCGGAGCGCGGGAGGGAAGTGGGGGAGGGGAGGGAGGCATAGCTGGGGAGGGAGGTGGGGGAGGGGGCTGAGGGGGACCGGAGGAGGAGGATGGAGGTGTAGGAGGGAGGCAGAGCAGGGGAGGGAGGCAGAGGAGGGAAGGGAGGTGGGGGAAGGGGCTGAGAGGGACCGAGGAGGGAGGTTTAGGGGAGAGGGTAAAATTAGGATTTTGGAGGAGGTTGCATTAAAACTTGGGGAGAGGGGTCTGGACACAATTTTTTTAAATTATAGGGGTTCGACACAAATTTTTCAAAAAAAAGGGGCTGCATCACACTAAAAAATGTGAGGGGCTCGGGCAGATTGAAACTTGAATTTTGGGGCCTTGAAACAATTTTTCCTATATATTTCCTAATCCGGAAGCAGAATTTAACATATAATATATAAAAATTACCTATCTCGATGAGACGAAACCATCTATCAAGTCAGATTTTCGATAATATACCTGTATCAATACCGGTATCGATATAGGTATCGATACCGCTATCAATATGTGCAGTTACGATTTAAAGACTAAAATTGATTAGCTTAGGAATCAAGTTTAATCCAAGGGCTCTTATTCACTGTTGGAGGCTATAAATAGAGGTAGAGAGTAAAGAGTTAGGGTGTGAAATATTTTGTATAAACTCCTCTTGGAGAGGAGAGTTATTCTTAATTGAGAAGACCTTCTAAGTTGTAACTTTTTATTGCAGTTAATAAAAAAAATATTTTTACCTCTTCATAATTTTTTTTTCTTCTCTTTATTTGATTATGAAGATAAAGGTAGGATGCAAATGAAGATCAAGATGAAGGTTTCCTATCACCTTGAGGCTAGAACCATATTGAGATGTAAATTTTCTCTTTGTTAATAAATTTATCTTTTGCTTTCTTTTCTTGTTTAAATAGCCAAGAGGCTAGAACCCTCTTTTCTTAGATTTATTTTCATGCGTAATAGAGTAGATATTTACTTTCATGTCTTTACTTTCTTGCTTTAAAGTCTTGCATTTAATTCTTGCAATTTATTTTATAGTTTAAGTCTTATTTCCTTGCACTATTCGCCTTGAGGCTAGAACCCTCTCAGGATTAGTTTTTATTTTTGTTTATTTTCCTTTTCTTTGATTCGACTTGAGGCTAGAACCCTCTAGGAATTCTCCTTTTTTAAAGATGTGAAATTAATACTTGTGGGAACTCTAGAAATTGCATGAAACTAGCTAGTGGATTCAATTCTACATTCCTCATATCTCTAATTGAATCCTTCATCATTTACTTTCTTTATTTTTCTCTTTATTCTTGATTTTTGTCTCATTTGTTTCCTAATTTTATTTCCTTCATCATTATTTCTTCCCTTTTGTTAGTTTTATTTACATTCACTCCTTATCACATCTACTCTTTATCTCTTCACTATCAATCTCGTTTTATTTTTATTTACAAACAATAACTCTCACTCTCTCTATCTCTTCATAATCACATTCATCACTCCTAATTGTCACACACACAACATAAGGACCAATTTTGTTTTTCTCCTACAAACATATTCCTCATGGGATTGATAACTTTTTAAACTATAACTTGATTGGTTGTGCACTTGCGACTCTAGAGCTATACTTTTATGCTCCGTCAGCCAGTCATAGCTACTAAACCTAAAAACCCATCCACTCAGTGACCCCACTCTAAATTTCTGCAACAAATGTAAAGGAGAAATATAAATGACGGTGATCCTCAACAAACTGGTCATATAAGACACATCTTGTTAGAATTAATATAAAATTATAATCTTTGATCATCACCATAACTTCAGAGTTTTAGTCTTTTGGTTAGAGGAACTAAATTTAAGTTGGTTAATACATCTACTACTCTGCAATAAACTCATTTTCACCAATCTATCTTGTGTCAAGAGTCTTTTAGCGCTGCCAATCACAGGATAAATGAGAACTTAGGAATTGTCAATTTGCTCAATACTGTGTGATACATGTGAAAACAGTGAAGGAATTGAGAAAAACGTGAAGAATAAGCAAAACAGACTCTACCACACCCTGGTATGGTGTTTGCCATACCGATGGTAGAATCTGCCCTGTTTGTCATGGGTGTGATGTCTGCCACATCCTGGTGTGACAGAATCTTTCCTGTTTGCCATGGATGTGGTGTGTACCACACCAGGGTGTGACAAACTCGTTTTTAGAATCCTAATCTATTTGGCATTGTGTTTTGTTATAAATAGAACCACGTTTTTAGGGTTTCAAAAGGAGAGAATTAGCATTGTTTTGAGTACTTTGAGAGGGAGATATTATGAGGGAGTTGAGAGCTTTGGTTAGGATTATATTTGAGTGATTTTGTGAGTTGTAACCCACTGTATTTCTCCTTCATATAGTGAAATCTCCCCATCCTCTCCTCGTGGATGTAGGTAATTGCTGAACCACGTAAATTCATGTGTTTGTGTGTGATTTTGGTTGTTATTTTGTGAATTGCACTCGTGTTTGGTTTTTCTTTTCTTCTTTCATCGCTCATCGACTCGTTTAGTTGTCGAGCACGCTTCTGCATGATGCGCAACAAGTGGTATCAGAGCACAACAAGTGGTATCAGAGCTCAGATTTTAGATCTAGGGTTTTGGATTAGGTGGAAGAAGATTCAGTTGGAAGCTTGGTACTTAGAGTTCTAGGCTTCGGTGGAGTTAGGGTTTGAAGTTGCCATTGAAGATCTTGCTTTTCTCGTGTGGTTAGGAGTTCTATTTGGAATTCAATCTAGGATTCAGTTGGATAACTTCTAAATTCTATAAAGTTTAAATCTTTCTTTACAATTTAGAGTTTGTGATTATGTGTGAAGAAGTTGGTGAAAGCAGCAAGATGGCGGGTACAGTTCAAGTTGGTTTTTAGAACACTAAGATTAGTGTGGTGAAATATTATGGCAAAATTAATTTTAGTTTGTGGTGAGCGACGTACATGATGCGCTCAATGCTCAAAATTTGTAGGAGACCATCATGGTCGATAAGAGTCCACCTAAATACGAAGTGGCGATATGGGAAAAGATGAATAAGAACGCTTGTGGGGTGATCAGGTCTTGTTTGGAACATGCGCTAAAATATGATGTGATTGGGGTGACATCTACAATGAAGATGTGGGAAATTCTCAATAATAAGTAACTTACAAAGAGTGTTGAGAACCGTTTGCACTTGCTCCAAAGATTATTCAAATTTTAGATGTCCAGAGGCACCTCGCTTGCGGCTCATGTGAACAACTACACTAAGTTGTTGTCGGACTTGGCGAATGTGGATGAGAAGATCACGGATGAGTACAAGTAGGTGTAAATTTTGATCTTCCGAAAACATGGATTTCGTTTGTATTGATAAGAACAGCTTATTACAAACTAATAATCAAATGTTTACAACAGAAGCGGAGGGAAGGCCCTCATTGTTTAACGTGGGTTCCTCAGTAGTGATAGGATGCCTCACTCGGTGCTCGTGCTGAGTCTGCTTCCCTTGGACGATCCGATCGAAGTTGCTGTCGGAGCTCCAGTTCTCAAATGAGAGAGCCTTTGGCAAAAGTCCATGTTTAACCTTTGGGAGATTAGCCAGCAGAATATGCAACAGCCAATCCCCCTTTCATGCTGGCTGAAGATGGGTTTTAATAGGTAAGGGATGGCATGTGCTATCCCTTGATTTGTGGGATTTGACCACTAGTAGGGGTGAGGGAGCCAGCCGCCCTAGCTGTGGGATGTGATCACTTAGGGGGTCCTGTCAACCGCCCTACTCTTGCTAGGTGAGGAGTGCCATGCTTTCTCCCTTGATTCATGGGAATTGACCACTGACGTGACTGTCACCATACTCCAAGTGGGTAGCTGACAATGAGCTGGCGAGTCTGCAGGTAGACTTAGGTCTACAGGCGATCTTGAGACTACAGGCAGACTTGGATCTGTAGGCGAGCTTGGGACTGTAGGCAGACTTGGGTCTGTAGGCGAGCTTGCAGGCGACTTGGGTCTGCAGGCGAGCTTGCAAGTGAGCTGGGTCTGCAGGCGAGCTTGGGACTACAGGCAGACTTAGGTCTGCAGGCGAGCTTGCAGGCGAGCTGGGTCTATAGGTGAGCTCGGGTGTGCAGGCAGACTTGGGTGTGCAGGCGAGCTTGATCGTGCAGGCGAAATTCGAGCTGCAGGCGAGCTCCTGAGCATGGATTAAAGAATAGGCCGTAACTTTCAAACCGTAAGTCGGAATTGGACGAATTATATATGAAAATTGCCTATCTCGATGAGACGGAGCCATCCGAACCTAGCCATAGGCATAGGTTCTCTTCCTCTGTTTTGCCAAATTCCTTACGGTTTGGGAGATATCTGTGTTTTCCCCCTTTTTATCAGTGTTTTTCCCCTTTTTGCTATTTCGGGCGAGGTTTTAGCAGTTTTGTTTTGAACTTCTCTGATAAGGATTAAAAGCAATTTTTATTACCTACAAAACCCCCTCTAAAGTCTTCAGACCTGAATCAGGCCGCATGGGGTCTGGAACACTTTGGATATGAAGACCCGTAAAGTGATCCCTGCTCAGATGGAGTGAGGAGCCCTCCAACGAGCTCTGTGAAGTTAACCTCTTCACTCACAGCTGATGATCGCCTTCTAGGATTTTGAGCAAATCCTCAACTATCAACGGACTTGATTTGTCTTTACCAACTACCGTTTGAGTTGGACTAGCCATGCTCTTGCTCTTAGCATGGTAAGTTGTCGAGGAGTTTCTCTTAGGCTCAATGCTAAAATTTCTCCTCTATCCTTAGTCTTTCGAGGCATTTGGATTAAGAGCGTAGGGAGCAGTTTAAACCTCGTATACCAGTCAGAGGGTAGGAGCAGTTTAGACTTATACACCAGCTGGAGTAAAGGAGCAGTTTAGCCTCGTGCACGGTTGGAGGAAAGGAGCAGTTTACACTCTTGCACCAGTAGGAGTATAAGGGGGCAGTTTAGACTCATGCACCAGTCGGAGTATAAGGGGGGCAGTTTAGACTCATGCACCGGTCGGAGTAAAGGGAACATTTATACTCGTATACCCGTTGGAGTCTAGGGAACAGTTTATACTCGTATACCCGTTGGAGTCAAGGGAACAGTTTATACTCGTATACCCGTTGGAGTCTAGGGAACAGTTTATACTCGTATACCCATTAGAGTCAAGGGAACAGTTTATACTCGTATACCCGTTGGAGTCTAGGGGGGAAGCTTGTCTTCTCTTAGGGAAGAGATGAAGACGAACCCTGATTTATCTTCTCTTGGGGCAAAGACGAACCCTGAAATTGCAGCACATCGCGTAGTAGGCCACTATCAAACAACAACGCCTTTTATAGGAAAGACGGTACTGGGAGAATCAAATCGTTCAGGGACGTATGAGTATGATGACTGATCGGACAACGTCATTTGTAGGAATGACGGTGTCGTCTATCAGAGGTAATCGTTAACATGATAGGAATTGCCGCGATCGGAGCGACTTTGTGGACCTACCGCTCCATTGAAGAGTGTCGGTAAGTAGATTCTTGTCAGAGGTGTGATGTTAACATGACAGGGATTGTCGCGATCGGAACGACTTTAAGGACCTACCATCCTTTTGAAGAGGATTGGTAAGTTGATTTTGTCAGAGGTGTAGTATTAACATGACAGGGACTGTCGCGATCGGAATGACTTTGAGGACCTACCATCATTTTGAAGAGGATTGGTAAGTTAATTTTGTCAGAGGTGTAGTGTTAACATGACAGTGGGAGTTTGTCACGATTTGAGCAACTCTGTGGACTTACCATCCTATTGAAGAGGACTGGTAAGTTGATTTGTCAGAGGTGACCGTTAACGTGACAATGGGGGTCCCGCCATCCTATTAAAGAGGATTGGTGGGGGATTGTGGCTTTGGTCCTAACTATCTGAAGGTTTGACTAAGTGGGAGTTTGATGCAGCCTACCTGAACTGCTAGTCTCGCCTGTTATGAGTTCGCCATAACCGGGAACCTGGCTCAAGAAGTGGAGCTCGCCTAAACTATTAGGCTCGCCTAATTTGAGCAGTTCACGCGTACTGGGAACCTAGCTCAAGAAGCGGAGCTCGCCTAAACTGTTAGGCTCGCCTGATTTGAGTGGTTCGCTCGTAATGGGAACATGGCTCAAGAAGTAGAGCTCGCCTAAACTATTAGGCTCGCCTGATTTGAGCGGTTCGCCCGTACTGGGAACCAGGCTCAAGAAGTGAAAGTGTAGGGAATAGTTTAACCTCTTATACCAGTTGGAGGATCAGAAGAAGCAGTTTATACTCGTGTACTTGTCGGAGTGTAAGGGGACTATCAGAGGTGATTGTTAACGTGATAGCTTTGTGGGCTCGCCGTCCTATTGAAGAGGACTAACGGGGGAAATTGTAGGATATGAGGAAATGGTCTCTACTACCAAGGCATCTTGGCCATCATCTCCTCGAAATTCATGCGGCTCTTCGTCACCCATATGCTTGAGTATGATCTCGACTTGTTCTCCTTGGCGGAGTAAGTCTTTCCATGAGCGAGCTTCAACAGCGCCCATTGTTTGTGGAAAATTCGTAGCAAAAGACGATGAAAGAAAATTTACTTGTATTCTCTCAAAATCGATTATAATTTGGATTCCGATTACAAAAGAGAGGAGAACAAATTTGATTCTCCCCTTCGTTTAAAACTGGGTTCTTCACGATGGCGATGGAGTGCCTCCCTCGAATGCTCACGTCGAGTTTGCTCTCCGTTGACGATCCGCACGTCTTGATTCACTGGAACGATATATTCTCCTCACGATTTGACGTTGTGGTGAACTTGCGTGGCAAGTTTGAAACTCTTGATGAGTTGATAACTCTGAACGAGTTTTAACTCTAGAAAAAGAGTTGATTTGAACCGAAAGTTCGGTTGATAAGCCAAGGATGAAGAAGCCCTTGTTGCAGATCTCCCCAGCTCCAGAAATGCTCCAAGGATTCCCCATTTGCTGCCAAGTCTCAGATCTGAAAAAGCTTGCTGAAAGGATGCCCGAATACCCTCTGCTCCGTTCCAAAAGCCCGCCTTAACTCAATTGAGTTTACCCATATTTATAGGGAATTAAGGGGTGTAACCGCCCCCTTAATTCTCTCCATATTAGGTTGAGAGGGGTGTAACCGCCCCCTTAATCCGCTCCCAAGTGGGGCGGAAATCCCTCAGATCATAGAGGAAAAACGGTTCCTGCAACTGTTCAGCTCGTGCTTGAACGAGCCAAATGCCCAAGTTGGCGTTCGGGACCCTAACTCCGCGTTTTAGACTGGAGATGCGGAGTTGGGTACCCGCTGGACGTTGAAAAACGTGGGTCCGACCCTAGTGTTTTAATGTTGTAACGTGGGTCCGACTCTAGCGTTTTAATGTTGTAACGTAGGTTCGACCCTCGCGTTTTGATGTTGTAACGCGGGTCCGACTCCAGCGTTTTACTGTTGACATACGGGGAGGACCTCCGCGTTTTGGTGTTGATACACGGGGAGGACCTCCGCGTTTTGGTCTTGATACACGGGGAGGACCTCTGCGTTTTGGTCTTAGAGCGCGGTGATGAGTTCCGCGTCTTGCTTTGGAGAGATTATCAACAAGTAATCTCTTTTGTCATAGCGTTGCAAAGATCATTGTCTTGTAATCTTCGTCTTGGCTCCTTAAGAATATGAGAGTCGTCAGATTGTAACTCCCGATGTTGATTGTAAATGCTGTTAAACTAGAGCTCTCATCGGTTGTCGTGAAGGTCGTCAGATTGTAACCTTCAGCGATCTTCGTGAAAGTCTTCAAATTATAGCCTTCTGGAAGTTGTCAGATTGTAACTTCCATCATCGGTGTTTGATGGGGGTTAAGCTATCTATTGTGATTTTTAGACAGCCTACAAAAGCCCCTCCAAAGTTTTCGAAAGTTCGCGGTTGACTGGGACGAATTTTCAAAATATTTTGGATCTCAACTCTGATCCTGGAGCTGTTGATTCCTTGTCGTAAAGGAGTCGTTCTCTGCACTCGCTTCGAAGGTATCTTGGTTGAAGGGATTTGCTATGTAGGACCTGTGTGAAGGTATGCGCCATAATCCTGCTTCTGGAATGTTGGGGTGGATCCTGCATTTTGAACTTGAGACGCGGGTCTCACCCTTGCATGTTGAATTTGGAACACGGGTGTGACCTCGGCGTTCGGTTTTTGCATCGTGTGTCTGACCTCAGCGTCTGACCTCCGCGTTTGGTTTTTGCATCGCGGGTCTGACCTAAGTGTTTGGTTTTTGCATCGCGGGTCTGACCTCAGCGTTTTGACTTAAGACATGGAAGTGGCTTCCGTGCATTTTTGACTAAGTCTTTGAGACTTGTCTTTAGCTCATCTGTTTCAAGTCTCAGCTCACATCCATTAAGCTAATGGACCTACGAACATGCATAGGATTTTTAGCAAACCCTCAGCCATCAACGGATTTGATAAGCCTTTACCGACTACCGTTTGAGTCGGGCTAGCATGTGAATTATTTGAATCCGTTTCACTTGTAACGTTGTGCTAAGAGAATGAACCCTCTTAGACTTGATGCTATGATTTTGAATACATAGACTTTGTCATTTTTACGAAAAAAGACTAACCGGTAACGCGTGTTAGGCGTAGGCTTATCTCTAATTAGGGATCGAGATAAAGTCCCTCATGCGTGTGAGGCATGGATTTTGATGTCTTTTTCACGGTAAAAGACTAACCGGCAACGCGTGTTAGGCGTAGGCTTATCTTTAATTAGGGATCGAGATAAAGTCTCCCATGCGTGTGAGGCATGGATTTTGATATCCTTTTCACGGTAAAAGACTAACCGGCAACGCGTGTTAGGCGTAGACTTATCTCTAATTAGGGATCGAGATAAAGTCCCCCATGCGTGTAAGACATGGATTTCAGTGTTATTAATAACAACCTGCCACGATGTTGAATACGTGGGCTTTACCATTTTTACGGGAATGCGCTGCCCGGTAGCATATGTTAGATGCAGACTTATCTCTGTTTAGGGGTCGAGATAAATTCCCCCAAGGATGAATCCTGGTGTCTTTTTCACGATGAAAGATTAACCGACAACGCGTGTTAGGCGTAGACTTATCTCTAATTAGGGATCAAGATAAAGTCCCCCATGCATGAAGGCATGTATTTTTTTGTGCTGTTTCTTCCTGTGTTATTTGAAACACTAAAGGAAAGTTGAAAGCCCCAGAGGTGTAATATTAACTTGGCATGAATTTTCACTTAGAGTGGAATTCAAAAATTTTCTTTATTATCACTAGGATAATTCCAGAAAATCTTTAATCCACTGGGGATTTTATAATGAAAACTTGCTATTCTTGTTGAAAAAGGATTAACAAGTTTATTGGGGAGGGTTTGACTGTTAGAGGTGTGATGTTAACCTAACAGTATTTTATGGGCCTATCGCTCTATTGAAGAGAGTCGATAAGTTGGTCTGGTTGTCAGAGGTGTGATGTTAACTTGACTGGATTTGTGTTGCGATTGGAGCAACTTTGTGGACCTATCATCCTATTGACGAGGATTGATAAGTAGATTGTCAGAGGTATGGTGTTAACATGACAGGAATTTATTGCGATCGGAGCAACTTTGTGGTCCTATCATCCTATTGACGAGGATTGATAAGTAGATTGTCAGAGGTATGGTGTTAACATGACAAGAATTTGTTGCGATCGGAGTAACTTTGTGGACCTATCATCCTATTGACGAGGATTGATAAGTAGGTTGTCAGAGGTATGGTGTTAACATGACAAGAATGTGTTACGATTGGAGCAACTTTGTGGACTTATCATCCTATTGACGAGGATTGATAAGTGGGTTGTCAGAGGTATGGTGTTAACATGACAAGAATGAATATTGCGATCAGGGCAATTTTGAGGACCTATCGCTCTATTAACAATGATTGATAAGTTGATTGTCAGAGGTATATTATTAACATGACAAATTAAGAGTGATGCAAGATGCATTCATACTCTGTGAGGGTGATGATCATCAGAAGTGTAATGTTAACTCGACGATGTGAAAGATTCATTACTCTTAATCTAGTGGATTCCAAGTAACCAACCCCCAGTCTTGATTAAGACTTAGCAGGGGAAGAAAAAGAGGTAGACAAGGCACATCTCCTAGTGAGGCACTGTCCATGAAATCAGAATAGAGGCACATCACCAGGTAGGCCATTATCTGATGAGTTTGACTATCAGAGGTAACGGTTAACGTGATAGTTTTGTGGACCTACCATCCTGTTGAAGAGGATTAGCAAGTTGATGGACTATCAGAGGTAAATGTTAACGTGATAGTTTTGTGGACCTGCCATCCTATTGAAGCGGATTGACAAGTTGATGGACTTGACAGTTTTGGTAGATTTTGTGGTTGACAGAGGTATTCTATTAAACATAACAACTCAAAAAATTTATTACTCATAATCTAATGAACTACTAATAAACCAACCCCCAGTCTTGAACAAGTGCAAGGGAAAAAAAGGATAGACATGGCACATCGCCGAGTTTGAATATCAGAGGTAATTGTTAACATGATAGTTATTGGACCCGCCATCCTACTGGAGAGGATTGGCTTCAACAGCCATAGTGTCTTCCGGTTCTGACTGGGAAGAGTGAGCTTGGTCCGATTGCTCAGGAGAAGATTGGGCTTGGTCTGATTGCTCAGGTTGATCTTGCCTACTTTGTTCTTCAGCTTTGATCCTGGTAATGATCTTTTGAGCCTGTTCACCTTGAGAGATTAGTTATTTCCAGGAACGGCATTCTGTAACCCTCATTTGTGCTAGAAGGTCGGTCTGTAAATTGTGTCGACAGGTCTTTACTAAGGTAGACTGTGTCATACCTGACGAACACCGGAGAGCCATGGTTCGGAACCTCTTAACGAAGGTTTTGACGGACTCCCTCTTCTTCTGCTTAGTGGCGAGAAGAGTATGGATGAAGACTTCTGTATCCTCTTTAAAGAATCTTGATAGGAAGAGTCTCTCTAAATCTGCCCACTTTTGGATACATCCGGTAGGCAGTTTCCTGAACAATTCAAAGGCAACTCCCTTGAGGGTGCCAATGAACAATCGAGCCAGTATGGCATCGTTTGATATCACATTCCCAGTCTGTGACTTGAAATGATAGATATGTTGGTTCGGTGATCCTGTGCCGTCAAAAGTTTGTAGCGTCGGGACTTCGAATTTTGGAGGATAAGGGGCTGCGTCCCATTCGGCAGGATAGGGCCTGACAACTCCCTCATCTAGGAGCTCGCTTCTGTTAGCAATGTCATTAAGGCGGGCTTCTAATTCTTCCATTTTGATAAATTGGAGACTCTGCTCGTTCTCCGTCTCTCTTCCTTCATCAGAGGAAGATTCCAGATTATGGGCTTCTTGGTCAGAAGCCGTGTCATCAACCATGTTTCTCTTCCCTTTGCCTGTGTGAGGTTGGGACGAAGACGTTCTTCCTCTTCGGGATAATTCTTGCCTAGGTGGCGAATCTGTCCTCTGAGATTTGGCCTTGTCTGCGACGAGTTGAGTCAACAGGGCTAGGAGTTCATTGATGGCCTCCTGCTGAGATTTGAGCATGGCCTCCTGCTCATCAAGTCTCTTCGCGAGATCTTCATGGTTTCCCGTCATATAAGCGTAGCTCTCATGTTCAACAAAAGAGCTTGATGATTGGGACTCTGCAATGGCTGAGTGTTCATCATCGGAATTGGTTCCTCTGGCTAACCTCCGATAATTGACAGGGGGAATGGCTCCTGTTCGCGTCCGAGTGTGTTGGTAGATTCCTTCAAACTCATTCGTGATTTCTCTGATGGTCGGTGAATGACTTGTCTCAGAGTTATCCGAACTAGGACCTAAGGCTTTCCCTCTACCGATCATATTGATAGTGACCCCAGGACACTCGGTCTCTGGAGACTTCTTCCTGTGAAAACGTCGTCGTTGGTTGGGCAAAGCAATGGTCGTAAATTGGTTGAATACCGACAGTTGGGCCGCATATGAGCAGCATTGACATCCCGAGAGGACCGTAGGAATCGGTCGTTCACATTGGAATGAACGAATGATTTGTTGCATCGGTCTTTCTCTCGATATGAACTCTCTCAAATCTGTTGTAAATATTCGAGGAGAATTACTCACTGATTGTGAGGTTTGAATTGGAACCCCCAGTCCATGATTGGATAGGACTGGCTCTTGGTGAACATGGATCTGGTTGAGATGCCTTGAATCCATGAACTTCTTATATCTGCCCCTCAGCGAGCCGGGGGTCCAGGGGGCAGCACGCCCCTGGCCAGGGGGTCCGGGGGGATGGAATACCCCCCGGCGGGGTTCGGGGCAGCGCCCCGAAGCTCCACGGTATACACCAACTTCTGTATTAGATTTGGAACTTAGGACGCGAGGGTCGCGTTTGGCACCTGAGACGCGAAGGTCACGTTTGACACCTGAGACGCGAAGGTCGCGTTTGGCACCTGAGACACGAAGGTCGTGTTTAGCACTTGAAATGCGAGGGTCGTGTTTGGCACTTGAAACGCGAAGGTCGCGTTTTGGTTTAGCGACATGAGAGTCGCGTTCTTCATTGTCGATGCGAAGGTCGTGTTTTGACTTGGAAACATGAAGTTGAAGTTCACGTTCAACGAAGGCTTGAGGTTCGTGTTTTGACTGTAAAACACGCTATTGAGGGCCACGTTCAGTCTGGTTCTCGCGAAGCTCCTGTTCGGGCTCATAGACGTGGAGCTCAGGGTCGCGTTTAGGCTCACGAACGCGAAGCTCGCGTTGGTTGGAGGATTGATTTTCTCGAAGTTGTGCCCGTCACTGAGACCTTCTTCTTCGATGAGCAGCTTTCTTCTTGGCCTGTTTTAAAGCTTTTGCAATGATGTCGTCGGCGTTGACGGAGTTGGTCTCCACAATGGGCTTTTTGTGACCCGATACCCATCATCTTGACGCAGGTTTGACTGAAGCTAAACCCACTCCATCGGAGGAGGGGCTGTCCGAGCAGTCTTCCTTGAGTGGTTCGGCTGCAATTAGAGTAGTTGGAGCTTTAGTCTCTTTGGAGACTTTGTGGATCTTACGCATAGCCTTAGGGCTAAGGAATCCGGAGGAGAGGGCCTCCTCAAACTTGGCTTGATCAAACTCTACCACGAGAGTTTCGATGGTTGTTCCAGTGAGATGAACATTGGATTGCGCCACCACTTCTTCGTTAGAGAAGCTAGTCCCCAGCAGAGTCGCCATCTTTTGTTTGTAGAAAATTCGTAGTAAAAAGACGATGAAAGAAAATTGACTTGTATTCTCTCAAAATCGATTACAATTTGGATTCTGATTATAAAAGAGAGGAGAACAAATTTGATTCTCTCATTTGTTTAAAACTGGGTTCTTCACGGTGGCGATAGAGTGCCTCCCTCGAATGCTCACGTCGAGTTTGCTCTCCGTTGACGATCTGCACGTCTTGATTCACTGGAATGATATCTTCTCCTCACGATTTGACGTTGTGGAGAACTTGCGTGGTAAGTTTGAAACTCTTGATGAGTTGATAACTCTTAACGAGTTTTAACTCTGGAAAAAGAGTTGATTTAAACCGAAAGTTCGGTTGATAAGCTAAGGATGAAGAAGCCCTTGTTGCAGATCTCCCCAGCTCTAGAAATGCTCCAAGGATTCCCCCTTTGCTGCCAAGTCTCAGATCTAAAAAAGCTCGCCAAAAGGATGCTCGAATACCCTCTGCTCCGTTCCAAAAAGCCCGCCTTAACTCAATTGAGTTTACCCATATTTATAGGGAATTAAGGGGTGTAACCGCCCCCTTAATTCTCTCCATAATGGGGTTGAGAGGGGTGTAACCGCCCCGTTAATCCGCTCTCAAGTGGGGCGGAAATCTCTTAGATCATGGAGGGAAAACGGTTTCTGCAACCGTTCAGGTCGTGCTTGAATGAGCCAAACACCCAAGTTGGCGTTCGGGACCCTAACTTTGCGTTTTAGACTGGAGACGCGGAGTTGGGTACCTGCTGGACATTAAAAAACGTGGGTCCGACCCTAACGTTTTAATGTTGTAACGCGGGTCAGACTCCAGCGTTTTAATGTTGTAACGTAGGTTCGACCCTCGCGTTTTGATGTTGTAACGCGGGTCCGACTCCAGCGTTTTACTGTTGACATACGGGGAGGACCTCCGCGTTTTGGTGTTGATACACGGGGAGGACCTCCGTGTTTTGGTCTTGATACACGGGGAGGACCTCCGTGTTTTGGTCTTTGAGTGCGATGATGAGTTCCGCGTCTTGCTTTGGAGAGATTATCAATAAGTAATCTCTTTTGTCATAGCGTTGCAAAGATCATTGTCTTGTAATCTTCGTCTTGGCTCCTTGAGAATATAAGAGTCGTCAGATTGTAACTCCCGATGTTGATTATGAATGCTGTTGAACTAGAGCTCTCATCGGTTATCGTAAAGGTCGTCAGATTGTAACCTTCAGCGATCTACGTAAAAGTCTTCAAATTATAGCATTCTGGAAGTTGTCAGATTGTAACTTCCATCATCGGTGTTTGATGGGGGATAAGCTATCTATTGTGATTTTTAGACAGTCAACACCCATATTTGACAGAACGCTGATGGAGAGATTGTTCCGGCACATCTCGATGAGTGTGGCCTCGGAAACTCGATCGCGGGAATATAGCGATCGGTTTCTGAATCTCTTGACAAAGTTGCTTACAGACTCTGTCTTCTTCTGCTTCACAGTTAGTATGGTGGCCATAGATACCTCTGTGTTGTCGTCGAAGAATCTGGCCACGAAGAGCCTTTCCATGTCCTTCCAGCAGGTAATGGACCCAGGCTCTAATCTGCAAAACCATTCAAAAGCGACCTCCTTGAGGGTACCGATGAACAGTCAAGTCATAATGGGATCGTTTCCTACTATGTGTCCAGTTTGTGCCTGGAAGTAGTAGATGTGCTGGGTAGGAGAACCATTGCCATTGAACTGCAGGAGGTCCAGCGGCTCGAACTTTGCCGGGTAGGAGACCACATCCTATTCAATTGGATACGGTCTGACAACCCCTACCTTGTTCACCTGCTTCTGGAGCTTCAAGGCGTCGAGTTGACTTTGGAGATCGTCAAACCTCTTGTCTCTTGTGTTATGACCCGAAGAGGATGCTCCTCCAGATGACTCGGTTGAGGAGTCAGAAGACATGTAAGAAGGAGTAGGTACCCTCTCTTTGTGTTTCACGAATTTCCGCGAAGTCCGCGAGGTCCTCTCTTTCTTCTTCTCGCTCAGAAGCTGCTCCAGCATCTCCTTCATAGAGTTGAGGGTTGCTCGTTGCTCGTTGAGCCTTCTAAATATCTCCTCAGGGATGTCGGTCATGTGCACACTCGCGTGCCTGCCTCGAATTGAGCTTGAAGTCTGCGACATTGCCGTTGCCGAGCAATCATCGTCGTCGTGGTCAGAGACGGATGTCAGACCCGTGCAGGCAAACGGAGTGGCCACCCCCATTTGGGCGTGAGCGTGTTGGCGAGGTTCAGGCTGGCGAGGTTCACCCGTCAGGCGAGATTGGTATAGTGTGCCTGTGCATGTCTAGCGAGCTGTTGCTTCACCTTTCTGGCGATCTTGGACCGTCAGGCGAGCTTGGTGAAGTCCGCTTGTTTGACGAAGCCCTCTTGAACTGCAGAGTTCGCCAGGTGCCCTTGGTTCGCCAAAATTGAGCACCTTGCTCACAGAGTGGGGCTCGCCTAAACTGCTAGGCTCGCCCGATTTGAGCGGTTTGCCAAAACTAGGAATCTGGCTCAAGAAGTAGGGCTCGCCTAAACCGTTAGGCTCGCCTGATTTGAGCGGTTCGCCGAAACTGGGAACCTGGCTCAAAGAGATGGGCTCGCCTAAACTGCTAGGCTCACCCGATTTGAGCGGTTCGCCAAAAATAGGAACCTGGCTCAAGAGGTTGATTCCTCTCAAGCCTGAATAATAATTAAGGATGTCGTGGGGGATGAGGGATTGTGCCTCGAGACGAGCGAGAGCTTTTTGTCACCGCTGTTTGGATCTTTTTGAACGAGGAGCATTCATGTCGACGGCGGAGGCGTAGTCTGTGTTGACACGAACGGTTGATTCCTTTTGCACAGGGGTCTGCGAGGATCGTTCACCGACCCACTCAGCAGCCCAAAAACCTGCATTCTTGAATCTCGACTCGGCCTCAACCGGTTTGGGGGGAAAAGAACCCCTTGCCTCGGCTTGGGTAGATCCTTCAGGCTTGGTTGCCTTAGCCTCTTAGGGCTGGGCCACCTGCACGACTCTGCAGTCATCGCGAGATGTATTGCCGCCAGAAGAGGACGATTGTAAGTACCCCTCCAATTTGATCACAAGGGACTCAATGGTAGTCCCTGCAGCAACTTCGTCAAACTGCGCCACCACTAATTCATCTGAATGAACGGATTCTCCCACTGTGGTCGCCATCTTCTGTAGGTGTAAATTTTGATCTCCCAAAAATAGGTATTTCGTTTGTATTGATAAGAACAACTTATTACAAACTAATAATCAAATATTTACAACAGAAGCGGAGGGAAGGCCCTCCTTGTTTAACATGGGTTCCTCGGTGGTGATAGGACGCCTCGCTCGGTGCTCGTGCCGAGTCTGCTTCCCTTGGACGATCCGATCGAAGTTGCTGCCGGAGCTTCAGTTCTTAAATGAGAGAGCCTTTGGCAAAAGTCCAGGTTTGACCTTTGGGAGATTAGCCAGCAGAATATGCAACACATGCTGGCTGAAGATGGGTTTTAATAGGTAAGGGATGGCATGTGCCATCCCTTGATTTGTGGAATTTGACCACTAGTAAGGGTGAGGGAGCCAGCCGCCCTAGCTGTGGGATGTGACTACTTAGGGGGTCCTGTTAGCCGCCCTAGTCGTGCTAGGTGAGGAGCACCATGCTTTCTCCCTTGATTCGTGGGATTTGACCACTGACGTGACTATCACCATACTCCAAGTGGGCAGCTGACAATGAGCTGGCGAGTCTGCAGGCGGACTTAGGTCTACAGGTGATCTTGAGACTGCAGGCAGACTTGGGTCTGTAGGTGAGCTTGGGACTGCAGGCAGACTTGGGTCTGCAGGCGAGCTTGTAGACGACTTGGGTCTGCAGGCGAGCTTGCAAGTGAGCTGGGTCTGCAGGAAAGCTTGCAGGCGAGCTGGGTCTGCAAGCGAGCTTAGGACTGCAGGCAGACTTGCGTCTGCAGGTAAGCTTGCAAGCGAGCTGGGTCTGCAAGCGAGCTCGGGTGTGCAGGCAGACTTGGGTCTACAGGCGAGCTTGATCGTGCAGGCAAAATTCAAGCTGCAGGTGAGCTCCTGAGCATGGATTGAAGAATAGGCCGTAACTTTCAAACCGTAAGTCGGAATTGGACGAATTATATATGAAAATTGCCTATCTCGACGAGACGGAGCCATCCGAACCTAGCCAAAGGCTTCGGTTAGCTTCCTCTGTTTCACCAAATTTCTTACAGTTTGGGAGATATCTGCGTTTTCCCCCTTTTTATCATTGTTTTTCCCCTTTTTGCTATTTCGGGCGAGGTTTTAGCAGTTTTGTTCTAAACTTCTCTGATAAGGATTAAATGCAATTTTTATTACCTACAGTACACAGCTATTATTCTATTGGGCTCCTTACCGAATGAGGAGTATGATACCTTCGTACTTACTTTGTTGAATGGAGATCTTCTATCACTTATAATGAAGTGACTAACGCATTGATGAACTACGATTTGAGGAGGAAGGATAAGAAGACTTCCCACGCTAGTACTTCAGGAGAGGCCTTGTCGATGAGAGGTAGAAGCCCATATCTGAAAGGTGAAAATAGAGGAAGGTTAAAGTCAAGAGGTCATCACCAGCTAGGAAAGAACCAATGTGCTTTTTGCAAGAAACAAGGGCATTGGAAAAGAGATTGTCCAAAGGTCAAAGAGATGGAGAATGATAAGAAAAAGGGCCCAAAGGCCAATGAGGTGAATGTTGTGAAATTCGATGATTCCGATGATTCGAGCTTTTCCCTTTTGATTACTCCGGAGGTGAGCCATTTGGATGTATCAGATTGGATGCTTGATTCTGACGCTACTTATCATGTGACCCCTATGCGAGATTGGTTTGCATTGTTTGAGAGACTCGATGGGGGTGTTATCGTCATGGGAAATGATCAATCCTGTGGTATTTGTGGGATATGTATTATGCGGATTCGGATGCACGACGAAGTAGTCCATGAAATTAAAGGAGGTGAGATTTGTTCCTCAACTAAAGAAGAATCTAATCTCAGTTAGAGCTTTGGAGGCGAAGTGATTCAAGGTGACCTTTGAGGACGCTGTAGCAAAGGTTACTAAGGGATGTTTAGTGGTGATGAAGGGAGTCTGCAGTCGGAACTTATATTATCTAAAGAGGAGCACCGAGGTTGGCCAGGTTGCTTCAGCTATTTCAGAGGCGGACATGAGCAGGCTTTGACACTACAGGTTGGGGCATACAGGAGAGAAGTCACTGCAGGCTTTGTGCAAGCAAGGGCTATTGAAAGAAGCCAAGAGTGGAGAAGTAGATTTTTGTGAGCACTGTGTTCTTGACAAGAAAACGAAGGTGAAGTTTGGGACTGCTATTCATAGGACGAGGGGTATCCTAGACTACGTGCACACAGATGTTTGGGTCCCACCAAAACGGTATCACTTGATGGTCGAATTGGTTCGTCATGTTTGTTGATGACTATTCTAGGCGTTATTGGGTGTACACCATGAAGCATAAAATAAAGTCCTAGATTTGTTTGTGAAGTGGAAGAAGAGATTAGAACTACAGACTGGGAGAAAGATCAAGACGTTGCGATCCGACAATGGCGACGAGTACACTTCAGATCCTTTTCAGTAGTTATGTCGAGACGAGGGCATAAAGAGGCACTTCATAGTTAGTCATACACCACAGCAGAATAGGATGACAGAGAGCCTGAATCAGTCTTTACTAAAAAAGGTCCGATGCTTGTTGGCGCATAGTGGTTTGGAGAATATCTTTTAGGCTGAGGTACTTTCATATGCGTGCCACCTCATTAATAGGCTACATTCATCTGTGATTGAGGGGAAGACCCCTATGGAGATGTGGTCAGGAGAGACAGTACATAACTATGACCAGCTAAAGGTTTGCCCTGCATATTATCATATTACTACTAATAAGTTGAAACCTCGAGCTAGGAAGGTCATATTTGTAGGATTTAAGCGTGTTGTAAAGGGAAACAAGATTTGGGATCCAATTGATAAGAAGATTATGCTGAGTAGGGACGTCACGTTCGATGAAACTTTTATCTTGAAGCTTCTCAGCACTCATCAGGTGGAGAGCGACCTGGTAGAGGATATATGGTAGGTGATGGAGATTGATGCAGCTCCACAATGTCCAGATGGTGCAGTATCCATTAGAGTGCCGACTAAGGTGACGTCAGGCAAGCACGAAGGTAACACGTAGGATACGGATACTGATGTGCAGGATCAGCGACAGACGGCTTAGGTTTAGGATTCTATTACGGTTCGGAGATAGATGAGAGACATACGGGTGCCAGCACGTATGCCGACACAGTTACGTATGCACTTTCGGTGGAGAGTATCAATGAGATGGTGCCCACTACATTCAAAGAGGCCGAACAGAGTTTGGAGACTGATTCGTGGCAGGTAGCTATGTAGGAGGAGATGAAGTCTCTGAAAGAACCCTAATGCCACTAGGAAGGAACCCTAGAGGGGGGTGAATAGGGTTTATGCGAATCTAATCCGATTTATGCCAAATAAAAACTAATTAATAATATATCCTAGCAAGAATAATATATTACAAATATATGTGCAAGGATATACAAGTAACACAAGGGTAAACAAACTACTAAAGTGATAGAGTAATATAAATAACATGCAATTGACAAAGGAAATATAAATGATAGGTACGAATATAAAGGAATGCCAAAGACAAACACAAACAAACAATATGATCACGGAGTTCAGTCCCCATGATCTACGTCTCCGCTCCTTACCTCGAGGAGATCTCCACTATCACAACCGGAATTTTTACGCTCACTCGAATAACGTTTACACCTCACACTCGGTTTTCTAGTTCACTGAAAACTTTACAACTCACACTCTTACAATCACACTCACTACCACCTCAAGTGTTGGTCTCTAGCCCGTGTCTCCCTCAAGTGCTAGGAATTACAACCTACATCTAGGTATTACTACCTACCCCACTCCTCTTGGGACAACCCTATCTCTCACCACACACTCCTCTTGGTATACAAGTGTATTACAAAGTGTTCAACACAATTAGACTCACAATACAAATAATTTTTTTCTCTATAATGGATGAGAACACAATGTAGGCTCACTCTCTAAGTCACACTCCCCACAACCCAAATATACTATGTATAAAAATACTAAAAGCTCAATGTGGGTGTGTGTAACAATGAGATTTAATAAAACAAAATCAAACTAAACTCAATTATGAACATCTAGCTTATAAAGATGATAATCAATAGACAATGTAAATACAAAGCTAGAAATTGAGTTTAGAAAACTTCTCTATAGACAACAAGAGAGAGGGAGAAGAGTGAATGCTCAAACACCAATAGATGATCTCCACTTGCTATTGTAAAATTGTCTTCACAAACAAAATACTTAAACAAGGCTTAAACACCTTTAAACAAACTAAACAAACTTTTAAAGCCCTTGTAAAACTTTTTTCTTAAGTAAATAGAACAGAGGATATGTGGGGGTATTTATAGAAACCCAAAAGCCAAGAAAAAACAAGGCAAAAAGGCCAAAAAATCAAAACTATAAAAGGCTGAAAAAACTAGCTGTTACAGTATTAGTCGACTGATGGCTTCCATCAGTCGACTGATGAGCTGACCGTTAGAGACATTTTCCAGCTAATCAGTCGACTGACGACCTTATCAGTCGATTGATGATCTCATCCGTCGACTGGTCAGTCGACCAAAATAAAATAGAAACTTTTTAACATTCCAGGTAATTTCTTCAGCCGACTCATCAGTCTACTGAAGTCATCAGTCGATTGACAATTCGACTGATAACAATTTATCAGCCTGGTTTGAAACAGAAATCTGATTTTCAAACATTTTTTAAAAATAGCAAATAAAATCAGAAAAATGTAAAACTTTGTAAAATGATTGTAAACATGATAATATACATGTTACAAAAACACACATAATATAAAACACTTCCCAAAAGAGAAATCTCTTCATTTTACAAAATAGTCTAAAACATGTAAATGAAAAACACCTGTTTTTGACATTGGACATAAACCATGTTTTGAAACTTTATAAACTGGTTTTATAGACTTAATAAAAGATGTATGTTATGATTGTTAAGTCTATAAACTAATAACTCAATATTATGCAAAAATGAGCTTTTGCACAATATGCATTTAACAAATATGAAACATGTATATATATGTAAACAATAATATACGTTTCAAATTTATATAAACTTGTAAACTATAAAACCAAAACTTGTGTATATATACATAACTATATATATATACATAGAAACCAAATAAAATGTGTGTGTATATGATATTGAGCTAAGAGTACTTAACACACATAATATAAAACCTAAACTAAATTACCTAAGATTGATGAAGGTCTTCAATGAGCTCGACTTGGTAAACTTGCGGATGAAGCTTGAACTTGGATCTTCAACTTGAATTGCATAGGCTTCAACCACTATTCCGCTAACCTCCATTGGATATGATCGTGAATGCTCGATTCCATCCATCCTCCAACATGTTGTTTGCCTAGAATAAATACAAAACACAAAAACTAGACAAACAACATTAGATGTAAATTGTTTGTAAATCATCATCAAAACAAAAGGAACCAACAATCTCTCCCTTTTTGATGATGACAAACAATTTACACAAAAAGATATACATGATACAATATGAATATATAAATTATAATTATCATGTATAAAAAAAAAGGCAATAGATACTCACAATATTTCTCCCCCTTTGACAACATCAAAAAGGGGAAAACAAAAGAATAAAGAGAACGAAAGCTCCCCCTACGAATATGTACGGTGAGTATAAAACAAATATAGGGAAAATCTCCCCCTATCAAAATGTCTTACAGAATATATGCAATGAATACTAAGGCATACATATGTGAGTAAACATAGAAATAGAAAAACATGCTAGGTACAACTCACATACAAAAAGATAATGAGAACACATATTGATATATCATTATGAAATAATGTCTTATTATACAAACATAAAAACCATGTTAAAAAGTAGATTTATGACATCAAAAGAAAAAGAACATGAGAATCATGCAAAAAGTTTTCAAATGAAAACAAATCACTCAAATGAAATCATAAATTACATTAAATCATCTAAAAACATAAAACCAAACCATCATTGATTTTCAAAAAGTAAGAGAGGCAATCATATCAAGCTCTTAAGCTTGTTTCAACCAATATAAACATTTTAGTACCCGGTAAACATGATTTGGGAAATAAACACCAAATAAACCCGGGGGTTATATAAACACAAACCTCTCATCAAAATAAAGTATATATAAAAAAGATGTTTGATCAAGAAAGCAAATTTTCTTTGAAAATTTTGATCAAACTATATAAAGAATACATTATAAAGCACAAATAGATGATCCATAAGCACAAACACATAAATGTTATCATACAAGTGATTTACAATGAATCCAAAAGTGTATACCAAAACAAACTCTTCATAGTTCAAAAATAGATTACAAAACACACAAGAATTATGAACTATGGATTTTAATAACCAAAAATCATGTTTAAGAACATGAAAACAAAAAAAAATCAAAAATATTTGTTCTTAAAGATCGAACAAGTTTCGGTACTCAATTACTCTTGGTACCTAAGAGTCTAGGGATATGACCCTTATTATGAAAGTTCAATGCACAAGGGTTATGAACACTTTTGGGCGCATGTGGTGCATGAACTCGGTCAAAACAAAAATTCTGCAAATGACCTTTCCGATTACAGTAAGTGCAACGAAAGAGGCCCATTTGATTTTGTTGACCATAAACATGTGCAGGAGAATCATTTGCAAATAAAGATTATCTTTTAAATTCATTTTGCAAATGGGAAACCTCATTAAACAAAGGTGGTCCTTTTGGAACATTTTGCAAAATAAGAGCTTTTTTGCACATCAAGACAAAATTTAGCAAGATGTCCAAACCTATCACAAACATCACATTTAAAAACATGTGATTTACTAGAAGTATTTGGCAAACTAGAATTCTTTTTCAAATCAAAGCAAAACTTTGCCAAATGGCCAAACCGACCACAAAGATCATAATGATACACACTAGCATGCTTATGCTGAACATTATGTGCATGTGCATGAGTGTGTGATGAAGAAGCCTTATGAGGTGCACAAAAGGAATTAATATGAGCCTTAGTGGGTTTATGGGCAAAATAGAAAAATTTAGCAAGGTGGTCTTTTCGGCCGTAAATAGAGCATTTATAAATTTTGCTATACATGTGTGCATGATGTATAGTATGTTTAGATGTAGTAGCATGAGATTTAGTACACATGTCCATAAGCTTGATATTATTGGTAATGCATGATTTAAGAGTTGAATCTAAAGATGATATTCTATTTTTAACATTATTCAGCTCATCACTCGGCACATATGCATTAACATTAGAAATATAACATATATGATCATTTCTAAAAGAATTAAACACATTTCTAATGTTCTCTACTTCTTATATAGCATTGTTCTTAGCATGATATAAGCTAGAAATGGATGAGGTTAATTTTTTATTTTCCAAATTTAATAAGTCATTGTTTTCTTTAAGCATAATATTTTCTTTTGCAATGACATCATATTTAGAACCTAGCAACTCATGATCGGATTTCAAATCAACATGCTTGCTTTTCAAATCTATATAATTATTATGCAACTTAGTGTAGGCATGCATTAATGTATCATATGCACAAGCGAGTTCGTTGATGGATATATCACTATTTGATTCCGAATCGCTTACCACACTAGGGCTATCGCCTAGTGGTCGTGTGCATGATGATGATGCTCTAATAGAACTTGAAGAGGAAGCCGCCAAAGCTTTTCGGATCACCTCCAAGTTCCCTTGATACGCTTCTAATAATTTCCACAATGTATAAGCGTTATAAAAAGAATCACGCTTGTTAGACATTGATGAATCAAATGTATTTAATAAAAATTCTAACACAAGCTTGTTCATAGTGAACATCTTTTTTATCATGTTTGCTCCACTTGGATTTCTCCAACGTGGGCACAATATAAGCAGAATCAATAACTTCATATAAATCGATATTTTTAGATCGAACAAATATTTTAAATCTAAAACACCATTGAACATAGGGGAAATCATTGAAATTAGGAGCAACACTAGTATCATAGCCTAAGAAAGATGCAACATGCATATCCATAATATAAACTATATGCAAGCAAGATACAAATAATCTCAAAACTAGAATAGCACAAGAAAGATAACTTGGATATTTAACTCAAGGTGATTAGACCTTAAATCAAAGAGCACCAAGCTCAGATACCAATTGAAAGAACCCTAATGCCACTAGGAAGGAACCCTAGAGGGGGTGAATAGGGTTTATGCTAATCTAATCTGATTTATGCCAAATTAAAACTAATTAACAATATATCCTAGCAAGAATAATATATTACAAATATATGTGCAAAGATATACAAGTAACACAAGGGTAAACAAACTACTAAAGTGATAGAGCAATAAAAACAACACGCAATTGACAAAGGTGATATAAATCATAAGCACGAATATAAAGGAACGCCAATGACAAACACAAACAAACGATATGATTACGGAGTTTGATCCCTACGATCTACGTCTTCGCTCCTCACCTCGAGGAGATCTCCACTATGACAACCGGATTTTCTACGCTCACCTGAATAACATTTATACCTCACAATCGGTTTTCTAGTTCATCGAAAACTTTACAATTCACACTCTTGCAATCACAGTCACTACCACCTCAAGGGTTGGTCTCTAGCCCGTGTCTCCCTCAAGTGTTAGGAATTACAACCTACCTCTAGGCATTACCACCTACCCTACTCCTCATGGGACGATCCCGTCTCTTATTACACACTCCTCTTGGTGTACAAGTATATTACAAAGTGTTCAACACAATTAGGCTCACAATACAAATAAATTGTTCTTTACAATGGATGAGAACACAATATAGGCTCACTCTCTAAGTCACACTCCCCACAACCCAAATATACTATGTATGAATATACTAAAAGTTTAATGTGGGTGTGTGTAACAATGAGATTTAATAAAACAAAATCAAACTAAACTCAAATATGAACATCTAGCTTATAGAGATGATAATCAACAAACAATGTAAATACAAAGCTTGAAATTGAGTTTAGAAAACTTCTCTATAGATAACAAGAGAGAGGGAGAAGAGTGAATGCTCAAACACCAATAGATGATCTCCACTTGCTCTTGTGAAATTGTCTTCACAAACAAAACACTTAAACAAGGTTTAAACACCTTTAAACAAACTAAACAAACTTTTAAAACCCTTGTAAAACTTTTCTCTTAAGTAAATAGAACTGAGGATATGTGGGGGTATTTATAGGAACCCCAAAGCCAAGAGAAAACAAGGCAAAAGATGACCAAAAAACCAAAACTGTAAAAGGCTGAAAAAACTAGCCGTTACAGCATCAATCGACTGACGGCTTCGATCAATCGACTGATGAGCTGACTGTTAGAGGCATTTTCCAGCTCATCAGTCGACTGACGACCTTATCAGTCGACTGATGATCTCATCAGTCGACTGGTCAATCGATCAAAACAAATTAGAAACTTTTTAACATTCCAGTCGATTTTATCAGTCGCTTGATAACAAGTTATCAGCCTATTTTAAAAAAAAAATCTGATTTTCAAACCTTTTTTAAAAATAGTAAATAAAATCAGAAAAATATAAAACTTTGGGAAATGATTGTAAACATGATAATATATATGTTACACAAACTAGTTTTCAAAAAAACACCTCCCAAAAGAGAAATCTCTCCATTTTATAAAATAGTCCAAAACTTGTAAATGAAAACACTTGTTTTTGACATTGGACATAAACCATGTTTTGAAACTATTAACTCAATATTATGCAAATATGAGGTTTTGCACAATATGCATTTAACAAATATGAAACATGTATATATATGTAAACAATAATATAGGCTTCATATTTATATAAACTTGTAAACTATAAAACCAAAACTTGTGTATATATACATAACTATATATATACATAGAAACCAAATAAAATGTGTGTATATGATATTAAGCTTAGAGTACTTAATACACATAATATAAAACCTAAACTAAATTACCTAAGCTTGATGAAGGTCTTCAATGAGCTCGACTTGGTAAACTTGCGGATAAAGCTTGAACTTGGATCTTCAACTTGAATTGCATAGGCTTCGACCACTATTCAGCCAACCTCCATTAGATATGACCGTGAATGCTCGATTCCATCCATCCTCCAACATGTTGTTTGCCTAGAATAAATACAAAACACAAAAACTAGACAAACAACATTAGATGTAAATTGTTTATAAATCATCATAAAAAAAAGGACCCAACAATCTCCCCCTTTTTGATGATGATAAACAATTTACACAAAGAGATATACATGATACAATATGAATATATAAATTATAATTATCATGTATAAAAACAAAGGCAATAGATACTCACAATATTTCTCCCCCTTTGACAACATCAAAAAGGGGAAAACAAAAGAATGAAGAGAACGAAAGCTCCCCCTACGAATATGCACGGTGAGTATAAAATAAATATAGGGAAAATCTCCCCCTATCAAAATGTCTTACGGAATATATGCAATGAATACTAAGGCATACATATGTGAGTAAACATAGAAATAGAAAAACATGCTAGGTACAACTCACATACAAAAAGACAATGAGAACACATATTGATATGTCATTATGAAATAATGTCTCATTATACAAACATAAAAACCATGTTAAAAGGTAGATTTATGACATCAAAAGAAAAAGAACATGAGAATCATGTAAAAAGTTTTCAAATGAAAACAAATCACTCAAATAAAATCATAAATTACATTAAATCATCTAAAAACATAAAACCAAACCATCATTGATTTTCAAAAAGTAAGAGATGCAACCATATCAAGCTCTTAAGCTTGTTTCACCCCATATAAACAATTTAGTACCCGGTAAACATGATTTAGGAAATAAACACTCAATAAACCCGGGGGGTTATATAAACAAAAACATCTCATCAAAATAAAGTATATATAAAAAAGATGTTTGATCAAGAAAGTAAATTTTCTTTGAAAATTTTGATCAAACCGTATAAAGAATACATTATAAAGCACAAATAGATGATTCATAAGCACAAACATATAAATGTCATCATACAAGTGATTTACAATGAATCCAAAAGTGTATACCAAAACAAACTCTTCATAGTTATAAAATAGATTACAAAACACACAAGAATTATGAACTATGGATTTTAAAAACCAAAAATCATCTTTAAGAACATGAAAACAAAAAAAAAATCAAAAATATTTGTTCTTAAAGATAAAACAAGTTTCGGTACCCAATTACTTTTTGTACCTAAGAGTCTAGGAAAATGACCCCTATCATGAAAGCTCAATGCCCTAGGATTATGAACCCTTTGGGGCGCATGTGGTGCATTAACTCGGTCAAAACAAAAATTATGCAAATGACCTTTCCGATTGTAGTAAGTGCGATGAAAGAGGCCCATTTGATTTTCCTTACCATAAACATGTGCACGAGAATCATTTGCAAATAAATATTGTCTTTTTACTTTATTTTGCAAATGGGAAACCCTATTAAACAAAGATGGTCTTTTTGGAACATTTTGCAAAATAGGAGCTTTTTGCACATTAAGACAAAATTTAGCAAGATGTCCAAACCTACCACAAATATCATATTTAAAAACATGTGGTTTACTAGAAGTATTTGGCAAACTAGAATTCTTTTCCAAATCAAAGCAAAACTTTGCCAAATGGCCAAACCGACCACAAATATCACAATGATACACACTAGCATGCTTATGATGAACATTATGTGCATGTGCATGAGTGTGTGATGAAGAAGCCTTATGAGATGCACAAAAGGAATTAATATGAGCCTTAGTGGGTTTATGTGCATCATAGCAAAATTTAGCAAGGTGGTCTTTTCGGCCGCAAATAGAGCATTTATAAATTTTGCTATACTTGTGTGCGTGATGTATAATATGTTTAGATGTAGTAGCATGAGATTTAGCGCACATGTCCATAAACTTGTTATTATTGGCAATACATGATTTAAGAGTAGAATCTAAAGATGATATTCTATTTTTAACATTATTCAGCTCATCATTAGGCACATATGCATTAACATTAGAAATAAAACATATATGATCATTTCTAAAAGAATTAAACACATTTCTAATGTTCTCTACTTCTAATATAGCATTGTTCTTAGCATGAGATAAGCTAGAAATGGATGAGGTTAATTTTTTATTTTCCAAATTTAATAAGTCATTGTTTTCTTTGAGCATAATATTTTTTTTGTAATGACATCAAATTTGGAACCTAGCAACTCATGATCGGATTTCAAATTAACATGCTTTCTTTTCAAATCTATAAAATTATTATGCAACTTAGTGTAGGCATGTATTAATCTATTATATGCACAAGCGAGTTCATTGATGGATATATCACTATCGGATTCCGAATCGCTTACCACACTAGAGCTATCGCCTAGTGGCCGTGTGCATGATGATTATGCTCCAATAGAACTTGAAGAAGAAGCCGTCAAAGCTTTTCGGATCGCCTCCAAGTTCCCTTGATGCACTTCTAATAATTTCCACAATGTATAAGTGCTATCAAAAGAATCAAGCTTGTTAGACATTGATGAATCAAATACATTTAATAAAAATTCGAACACAAGCTTGTTCATAGTAAACATCTTTTTTTATCATGTTTGCTCCACTTGGATTTCTCTAACGTGGGCACAATATAAGCAGAATCAATAACTTCCCATAAATTAATATTTTTAGATTGAATAAATATTTTAAATCTAAAACACCATTGAGCATATGGGAAAGCATTGAAATTAGGAGCAACACTAGGATCATAGCCTAAACAAGATGCAACATGCATATCCATAATATAAACTATATGCAAGCAAGATACAAATAATCTCAAAACTAGATTAGCACAAGAAAGATACTTGGATCTTTAACTCAAGATGATTAGACCTTAAATCAAAGAGTACCAAGCTCTAATACCAATTGAAAGAACCCTAATGCCACTAGGAAGGAACCCTAGAGGGGGGTGAATATGGTTTATGCTAATCTAATCTGATTTATGCCAAATTAAAACTAATTAACAATATATCCTAGCATGAATGATATATTACAAATATATGTGTAAGGATATACAAGTAACACAAAAGTAAACAAACTACTAAAGTGATAGGGCAATATAAACAACACGCAATTGAACAAGGCGATATAAATGATAAGCACAAATATAAAGGAACGCCAATGACAAACGCAAACAAACGATATGATCACGGAGTTCGGTCTCGACGATCAACGTCTTCGCTCCTCACCTCGAGGAGATCTTCACTATCACAACCGGATTTTCTACGCTCACCCGAATAACGTTTACACCTCACACTCGGTTTTCTAGTTCACCGAAAACTTCACAATTCACACTCTTACAATCACACTCACTACCACCTCAAGTGTTGGTCTCTAGTCCGTGTCTCCCTCAAGTATTAGGAATTACAACCTACCTCTAGGCATTACCACCTACTCCACTCCTTTTGGGACGACCCCGTTTCTCACCACATACTCCTCTCGGTGTATAAGTGTATAACAAAGTGTTCAACACAATTAGGCTCACAATACAAATAAATTTGTTTTCTACAATGGATGAGAACATAATGTAGGCTCACTCTCTAAGTCACACTCCCCACAACCCAAATATACTATGTATGAAAATACTAAAAGCTCAATGTGGGTGTGTGTAACAATGAGATTTAATAAAAATAAATCAAACTAAACTCAATTATGAACATCTAGCTTATAGAGATGATAATCAACAAACAATGTAAATATAAAGCTAGAAATTGAGTTTAGAAAACTTCTTTATAGATAACAAGAGAGAGGGAGAAGAGTGAATGCTCAAACACTAATAGATGATCTCCACTTACTGTTGTGAAATTGTCTTCACAAACAAAACACTTAAACAAGGTTTAAACAACTTTAAACAAACTAAACAAACTTTTAAAACCCTTGTAAAACTTTTCTCTTAAGTAAATAGAACTGAGGATATGTGAGGGTATTTATAGGAACCCCAAAGCCAAGAGAAAACAAGGCAAAAAGTCCAAAAAATCAAAACTATAAAAGGCTAAAAAAAACTAGCCGTTATAGTATCAGTCGACTAACGGCTTCCATCAGTCGACTGATGAACTGACCGTTAGAGGTATTTTTTAGCTCATCAGTCGACTGACGACCTTATCAGTCGACTGATGATCTCATCAGTCGACTGGTCAGTCGACCAAAACAAAATAGAAACTTTTTGACATTCCAGGCGATTTCTTCAGTCGACTCATCAGTCGTCTGACCAGTCGTCAGCCTGTTTTGAAACATAAATCTGATTTTCAAACCTTTTTTGAAAAATAGCAAATAAAATCTAAAAAATATAAAACTTTGGGAAATGATTGTATACATGATAATATACATGTTATAAAAACTGGTTTTCAAAAAAACACCTCCCAAAAAAGAAATCTCTTCATTTTATAGAATAGTCCAAAACATATAAATGAAAAACACTTGTTTTTGAAATTGGACATAAACCATGTTTTGAAACTTTATAAACTGATTTTATAGACTTAATAAAAGATGTATGTTTTGATTGTTAAGTCTATAAACTAATAACTCAATATAATGCAAAAATGAGGTTTTTCACAATATGCATTTAACAAATATGAAACATGTATATATATATGTAAACAATAATATAGGTTTCATATTTATATAAACTTGTAAACTATAAAACCAAAACTTGTGTATATATACATAACTATATATATATACATAGAAACCAAATAAAATATGTGTGTATATGATATTAAGCTTAGAGTACTTAACACACATAATATAAAACCTAAACTAAATTACTCAAGCTTGATGAAGGTCTTTAATGAGCTCGACTTGATAAATTTGCGGATGAAGCTTGAATTTGGATCTTCAACTTGAATTGTATAGGCTTCAATCACTATTCCGCCAACCTCCATTGGATATGATCGTGAATGCTCGATTCCATCCATCCTCTAACATATTGTTTGCCTAGAATAAATACGAAATACAAATACTAGAAAAACAACATTAGATGTAAATTGTTTGTAAATCATCATCAAAACAAAAGGACCCAATAGTCTCTTCATAAGAATGATACACTGGAGCTTGTTGAGCTTCCAAAGGGGCGGAAGACGATTGGTTACAAGTGGGTATACTCGAAGAAGGAGGGCATTGAGGGCACTCCATTGAGGTTCAAAGCTAGGTTGGTTGCAAAGGGCTATGCACAGGAGGAAGATATTGACTATAATGAGATTTTCTCTCCGGTGGTGAACCACTCTTCGATTCGAATTTTTCTAACTTTGGTGGCGCAGTATGGATTAGAGTTAGATCAGTTGGATGTGAAGACGACATTTCTTCATGGTGATCTTGATAAAGAAATATATATGACTCAGCCCTTGGGATTCCGAGCTGCAAGAAAAGATAAGTTGGTTTGCAGGTTAAAGAAATCGCTATACAGTTTGAAGCAGTCTCCTCGACAGT